>RJWH01002246.1:0-252413 GCA_004363575.1 Solenodon paradoxus | reverse complement strand
GAGAGAGAGAGAGAGAGAGAGAGAGAGAGAGAGAGAGAGAGAGAGAGAGAGAGCAAGAGACAGAGACAGAGACAGAGACAGAGACAGAGACAGAGGAAGAGATTTGAAGATGTTATACTTTTGGCTTTGAAGATAGAAGAAGCCATGAGCTCATGAGCATCACATACTTCTACTGACAACTTGATTTTAGCACTATACGACTTATTTTGAACTTTCAGATTAATCTGTACTGTTTTAAGCCACCAAGTTTGTTACAATATCACTAGGAAACTGATATAACTAGAAAATGACTTTAGGGACAAAACTGTTGAAAAGATGTGTTGCTTCCAAACAGATAGACAAAGGTGTGTGGTTCTTCCCAAGGATAAGAAAGATATGTTAGAAAAACACTGGAAAATGCATTTGAATAAGAGTTTATATTTATTTGTTAATTTGAATATCCTTTGAGTACTAAGGAGCTTTAGGAAAAATTGTTGCCTAACCTCTTCATATTACAAATAAGAATCAAGGCCTAAGGAGCTGAGACTGACTTAGCTACTAGTGAAGTATAGAACTGAGATGTTCCGCTATCTCCAGATAACATAAAAAGTAGAGGAAGAGAAAGTATAGCTTTGTCCCTTTTACTCCCTTATATGTAGTAAGAAAATTAAAAAATTGAATAATAATGGGTACATGCTAAGGTTAATTCATCCTATATGCACAGCAAAAGAATATATTAGCAAAAACTGCAAATGGTTCAATGCAGAGTCAAATGGTCAGAAGAGTATTTAGATTCAAATTTTAAAGGAAATAAAAGGCATTTATTTTCCAGTTTCCTCTAAATTCCTCTGGAGTAACTTTAAAAAGGCACATTAATGAAAGATAAGAGCACAAAGATAGGTTCCTTTGCATGCTAATGGATAAATAACCAAAGACTAATAAAGATTCAGTGATCGTGCTGATTAGATTATTCTGGATTGTTTTTCACTCTGCAGGCAGTGCCTATACCCAGCTTCTATTACAAATTATGCAATTAAATCTAGCTTTGGAAATTGTATTTGCATCTGTCACAGAATGTCTATTTGTTGTAATGGTGCAGAAGATAATGTCTTAGAAGTTCCAAGGATCAAGATAATCATCTGAGGCCTTTTATATAACTTAGTTTTTTTATATTGACAACACTTACAAAGAACAAGAGGACAAAAATCTTTGTATGAATTAATTTAGTAAAATTCAAGATGAGCAATTTTTGAAATAACCAGTTCTTGACATAAACTTGCTTGAGAACCCTCTTAAATAAGACAATCCACTACTATGCTTTTATTTCCACCATTAAATCCTGACAATTGGACATGGGAAAATATATATTATGTCAAATGGGACTATAAAAATTAAAAAATATATATATTGAAAGTATGGGATGATTTGGATCCTTTTTAAGTCCACTGAAAGTCTTAAAATTAATGTTTTTTAATCTATAAGTGGTTAGCTTCCAGCTGGTATGTTTCCCACCTAATTGAAATGCATAAGAATTAGTCAACACAAAAACCTTATTTGTAATTAAATTTTGGATTTAGGTTAAATCCACTTGAATTATAAAAGCTCATGGACAAATCTCTTCTCAGCAATAAATGCAAATAGAAATATTCACGTATTATGAAATGCTAATTTTTGGACACTAGCAACAAATAATACATACCAAAAAAAAAAAAAAAAAAGAAAGAAAAAAGAAAAAGAAAAGCTTAGGCTGTTATAATGAAAAACATTCATTCAAACTGACATTTACATTGAGATGAGTTAGTTCTGCAGTTTCTCATCCTAAAAACATCATTTGTATCATCTAATATAATTCAAAATCCCTTGCCAGCCTATATATAAGACTGGAAGTAAATTCACATCCTTGTTACTTGTAAGGTATTTTTTTTTTGATTAATTATATCTTTTCTAATGTAGCACTACAGACTGACTTAAGTATAATGTAGGTATTTGCACTAAGTACAAATTAAAAAAAGAAAGACTATATAATTTTGTGAGAACCAATACTCTGTCTGGGAGCTTTGTAAAACAAAGCTGAAATTAAAGTGGAAAGCTTTCCAAAATTGCACATAGGCTTGATCCCCAAACCCTGCTCTAAGGAGGGTCATTGTGAAGGTTTAGCCTTGGGTTTTAATATCCACAGTAAAGGGATCATCCAGGGAAAACAAACTATCTTTAGACGACTTTCAATAAGACTGTTCAGCCATAGCATTTTTTAAGATCTCTCAGTATCTTTTAGACAATCTCTGAGGGGGAAAAAATGCTGATCACACATGTTTAAAATAGAAAAAGTCTGAAATGCATAGCTTTCCATTTGACTTTTTTTCAACACTTAAACTAATACAAATAGTTGAAAATATGTTCAATTTCCTCTTCCTTTCACTTTTTAAAATACCTGGACTTGTCACTTGTGATCAGCTTAAGAGAAATTTGCAAGTTTTTTCTTCCTGACCAGCTAAAGACACATTATGGTTCTAAGTGCTACTGGCAGGACTTGGTTTTGTGACTTCACAGTGTCAGTTCCCCAAGATCCTCATTGCCAGACTGCACTGTACCCACACCGGGACCCTGAATTGCTTTACAGCCTTTCTGCATTCTGCATTCTACATTAAAAAAAGAACCCAGGAGTCTCAGGTATCCATGCTCTTAATATTCTAATCATCAGAGTTTAGCCACAGGAACACACATAAATACAGTTTAAACTGGGTAACTTGTTTCTGTTCTGGTTGTGTCATTTCCAGCTAAGTACCAGGGTTGTAGTTGCTTTAGAAAAAGAGAGAAACAGATAATAGGGGAAAACACAGTTAGTCTTGGCCATATCAAATTAATTCAAAATCATTTCAATGGATTTTTGTCATCATTTAATTCTTTGATCCCTTTCTGCTTCTAGCAGTTGTTTCTCTGAGCAGTGGCTCAGGCTCCAATCCTTTGTCCTCACATCAGCCTGTATCTGTTCTTGGCCCCTTTGTCTGCTAGCCACTGTTTTCTTTTCCCAAATCAAGAAAAATTCATTTTAAAGTCTTAAAAAATGAACCCAAAATATAAAATAAATATACCGTATTCCATACATATATGAATATATAAATAATTACTTACGTAACTAATTCATAGTTATATAAATACAATTTATAAATTTACAAATGCAGACAAATCTCTCCCATGCAAAATTTCAAATAACTGATGCAGATACTTTTCCCCCAGTGAGGTAGAGCATTACTCCACGCCATTTAAATATGCATTTGTTGTATATTTCTTCCAAAGAGTATTGAAAAGGTAAAAAAAACCACAAACACTTTATAATGGACACAGATGACAAACACTGCCTAAAGTCATCAACCAAAATAAACAACTAAGTAAAGTAAATAAGTGCTTCCTCCTCTTGCTTCCTGTCTACCAGCCTGCCTGAATATTCACATACATTTCTGCCAGTAACTTTCCTTTAAAAAAAAACAAAAAACACATGCACACACACATGCAAAAATATTTTCAGTAATTATGATATATTTGGGTTAATTTCCTTAATAGATATCTTTCACAAATGACTTCAAAAAGAATAATGAAATAGAGAAAAAGTATTGATATAGATAAACATTTGCATAGAGAAGCACAAATATGCATATATGTAAATGAATATATTATTATATATCTATAATCATATTTTTAGAGATATTTATATATAATTTACTAACTAGAGATAATTGCTGGAACTTTAAACAAAGAATTCTTAAATAGTTTTGCTTTGGAAAGTAGTTTAGAGTTTTATGATAGAACTTAGCATTGTATTCTTATTTTATTCCATTATTTGAATTTGTTACACATGCATTTTTTCTTTTAAATTTAAAATATTTGCTTTATAATTAAAACATCACATGAAAATTCTTTTACTCTTTGAGTTCTTAAAGGACCTTTAAAAGCATTGAAAATGATTAACACTTAAGGAACTCTAAGAAAAGGAAAATCCAGTAATTTTGACAGAAAAATCATTTTATCCTGATTTTCTCTAGAAAGTCACTGACTGTTTTCCACATGCTTTTCTTAAATTAATCTTGAATTTGTTTTCAAGTCTCATTCTTACCTTTTTCTCCCACTAATTGAAATACAGATTTTCATAAAGATACCACATCTGTATTTAGGGCATATTTAAATATATTTCTTGTTCAAATGTTGTCATTCTATCTTCCCATTCAAATATTTTAAATAGTTTGTTTAAACTTTCAAAAAAGAGAATAATTATCTGGTTTTAAAAAGCAAACTATATTTATCCAAGGGTCAATTAGCTTAGGAAGTTTCAAGTGTTGAAAGCAAAGGTGTGTACTCAAAGTACTTTATCAACTATTAAAAGGATTATGGATTATTATCACCTCCTACAGTGCCTTAGGATTACTTGTTTTAACAACAAGATTTGCCATTAGTATAATTGCTGCAAAGTAAGCATTAATCAAATATTTTAGTAGGCAGTAAGGTGTGATTGCCTATGCTAATACACATCACAAAGTACAGGGGTGCCGCAAAACTTCTAAGAGAGATTCTTCAGAGTCTGTAATTTATTTTCTTCTCTAAATTCCCATTATTTTCTCTAATATTATAAATTGTCCAACCCACAGTAAAAGCATCAACCTGGTAATTATCTGAAAAGTAAAGGAATCAGCCATCACCTGATTATTTCATGAAAAAGAAGCAATCTCGATTATGTGATTTAGGATGTAATAATACTGATGTAATAATTTAATGCTAGAACAAAAGATTATGCAGTGGAAAGTCTATTGGACAGTAGTAAGTAGAACCTAGATGCTGCCTCTGATTTATAGCATAACTAAAAAGACAGAGCCTTAATTTCCTTGCTTGCAAAAGGAGAAGGCTAAATAAAAACTTAGTGGGGAGCAGTTTGGATTTTTGAATCAGAAAACAGGAGCCTGAGCCACTGTACTCTCTATCTCAATTTTATGCAGTAACAGGATGCCATCAATCCACAGAGCAATGAGAAAGCTAATGACTTCACTTCATTCCTGTCTGTTCCACACTGGAGCACACTAGTCTAACTCCTTTGGGTAGATTTTTATTATGCTAACTAGAAAGAGAATCACTATTCCATGAATGCTCAGATCCTGACTTGTCAGGGATTCTTGTCCTTACGTTCCCTCTATACTTTGAAATGGGGCAATGTTATCCTTTCCTGTGTGGTTACTTCCCCCTGAAATCCAGACACATGATATCCTTAACATGTTATAAAAGTAAAGTGCCAGTTGCTGAAACACATGTTCAAGGCTTGAGCCATAACTCAGTCTCACACATTTGAGACCCCAAACTATCAGTGGCCAGGATTTAATTTCTTTTACTGCTCCCAGCCTAGAATGGTCTAGTAAGACCCTGGACACACCTGTACAATGAGTTGCTCATGTCTCCTCATTCAACTTGTACTGATATGGTATCATGGCGTGCTTGCCCCATTTCCCTACACCAGTCTAATTTTACCAGGGTCATGAAAATCAGCCCAGACATTTTCAGCTCATCCTTCTTAAAGTGTTCATCTTAAGATTTACCTCCAACTTTTGTCAGGTCTTTACTTCAACCTGTTTGCTTAAAACGAATTCTGCATAAGAATAAAATAATTGCCCAGGGTATTCTGCTCCCACCCACTATCTCTCTTGCCTATGCCCATAGCCTGAAAGCAGCTTAGGGACACTGGGTCTCCATGGATATTGTGATGATTTGACTTCTTGGCCATCAGACTTAGGTACCACCACTGAACATACTGGTCCAAAGGTCCAAATTGAGCTCAAAACATTCCATGTGCCCCCAATAGATCATTGGTAAAGATCCAGGCTATTTTACACTGAAATCCACATAAATTAAGACACATAGCTCTGACATTGATCCCTTCTCATTACTTTACTTTCCTGATATTTTCTAGAACTAAATATTGGCTTTATATATGGAAAAGTATTTTTCCCCTCTGTGTACAAATTGTAATGCCTTTATGATATGGTTAGGTAAAATAGTGAACAATGAAATGAATTCCAAAGCCAGTCAATGTTTAAATAAATTATTTAATTTGAGATATTTTCCATTTTACCTAACTTACTATAATTTAATCATTTCAACTATTGTTCATGTAGTCCAAATAATAGATTTTCTGTTTACTTGTATAGAGCACATGTTTAGAGCCATAAAAACTATTTCTGCATTGTTGCATTGTCTTGGTAATTCAGTACCTCTAGAGAACAAAGAAAAGTGAATTCTTTTTCTGTGTGATTAACAACCATTTCATAAAACTGATACAAAATTATATACATTTCACAGACTTTCATTATCTATCCATTAACTGTTATTTTTAAAGCGAATTCTCCACATTAGGATACTTTCTGTTTAATGTTAGATATAGTATATAATGTTCACTATCAGTAGTGTTCACATATTTTTATTATACCTATTAATAGTTTAATAATAAAATTTAAATTATTGGAAGTGTAATTCTTTTAATAACTAAAATCTTTGCCTCACTAATCCAATTCTGTTACTTCTAAAATTAATTGCCTCAGGTTTATTTCAGCTACCTTCTCTACATCTAATTTAGGAAATGTTTAATCAAAGTAATGACTGTCTTCATAAATTAAAGTGGATGTTTCTCAGTCTAGATGAAACAGATATCATTAGATATTCAATATGATTATTTTAAACAAATAGAGGTAAAATAGTTAATATCAGAAAACTGCAACTCATATTTCTGAAGTTAGAATGAAGACCTGTTATCTGAACCCAGACAATTATAGCTGGAGAAAACCTACATTTTATTTAGGTATAGCTTATTGGCTTATATTTTTAAATTCCTTTGTAACAACTTCTTTCTGTGATCTATCACAATCTTAGAACCTTTTGAGCCTCATGTCTTAGCAAAGGTTTAAACTCTGTCAATCATTCAACAGTCAGATTGGTCCTGCTTGAAAAGGCTTTCATAGAAAAGAAGTCACAAATCAAAAGAAATACTCAAGGAAAAAGTGCTTTAGGAATTACTTAAAGAAAGATCAGTTATCTTGGCCAGGAATGGGAGCTGGAGTTTTGTTTTTTGTTAGTATGTGTGTTTTTAAATAACCAAAGTTATATTTATCCTGTTGTATGACTTTTTAAAAAGTTTAAACATATTAAAATTCTACCAACTTATGCAAAATAGAATATTTCTACAAATAGATCTTAGTGACAGGAATTTCAAATTTTTTAAAATAATATTTCTAGAGTATATATGAATACCTGCTTTATATAAGAATCCCTTCTAAATTACATCACTGAGGTCAGGCCTCACCACTCATCCAACTGATTGAAAAATTGAAAAGTTCCACCTTATGCCTCAATCTCAGCTCTGATTACGTTTTCCTTTTCTTTTTAAACGTGTATCAGCAAATAGCCTTCTAAATCTCAGAGTAAAGGGGCTAGTTAGAAACTAACAAAAATGCAGAAGTCGATTATCATGATTATATTATTTTGGACTAGTTGCAATTAAATGTTGCAATTAAATTCCCCAAATCTTGGTCATAGAAGTTTCAGATATAGTGTTGTATAGCTATCTACATAAATTTGCTTATTTTTAGTAGGATAGATAGCATGAAGTCATTACCTCAGGAATAAGTGATGGGATGTTCACAGCTATGTAGGTGTGGAGAAAATTTCCTGATCCTCTGAGGTTTCCAGGAGTGGTCGAGGAAGCAAATCGATATCAGATTACTTGGAGAAAATACCTAATTTAATTATATATGTGTGTGTGCATTTATAAATATATATATATATGGGAATTTACATTGCTGTAAATTCTAAAGTAAATGAGACAGACCTAGGATTGATATCCTAAGCAAAGAAACTGGAAAGGAGGCTTAGGCGTCAAGGAACAATGAATGGTTTTATATGGCAAAACCTTGTTTCTAAATGTTTGCCCTACCTTAAGATAGGTTTTTTTCTGATATAATGTCATTACTGGAGATGACCCTTTAATCTAGGCAATCTAGTATTTAAAATGGTGGTAATAGCTTCTCTTGACACCCACAAGGGCATGACTAACCTTTAACTCCATATACCAAGATGACATGTACTGGAAAAAGTATGCTTCTGACATCTTAGAAAAAATTTAAATATTTGCGAGGAAACAGATCTTACATAGTAGTTAAGCCACAAAAGCTTCCTCAGTGCTTCCTGAGAGTCAGGCTATGTGCTAGATGCTAGATATAATAGAAAACACAATATAATTTACTTTGCATATTATTCAACCTCTAGCAGCATTTGAACTAGTTGATCTCTCTCATAAAGCTCTCCTCTTGAGTTTTTGACACTTTTTCTCCCACCTCTTGTCCTATCTATGTTGCTAGTCCCTCCCTTTGTATCAGAAGTCTAAAATTGTTAAGTTTGAATTGAGGCTATCTTTTCTTTCTCTTCTGGATGCTCACATTCATTCCCTTATCCTTAAATGTCATCAATATACTGAGAATCAGTTTGAAGACTGTCCAGTTTTTGTTTTTCTTATTGAAAGGGAATATGACTCAAATCATTGACAGTCTGATTTACCCTTGTGAAACTTTTGAGATGTCACCTCCTTAGAGAATAACCTACTACCTTTTATTCCTCCAGAACTGACAAATTGATGGGTTTTTAATATCTGATTTGCATTTAGGATCTATGTTATAACAAACAAAACATGACTCTAAATAGACAATAGAATCTGACAAGTTGCCTACATGGTGAGAGATATTTAGAGACTGATAATGCTTGAAAACAATTGAAACACTTCTACAAGCCCACTAAATCATCCTAGAGTATATACTCAATGAGTTGAAGGAGGAATATTGTTCAAACTAATTAAATTGATGCATATATGTGTGTATGTATTTCGATCTAATCTTCATCTTCTTTATAATACACAGACTTCAACATTGCTTACTTCTTTTCTTATTATCTCCCTGAATATTTTACAACCATTTGAAATAGAACATGTCCAAATAAGAATTCTGATTTCTGCTGGAAACCTAGTCCTCATGCAGACAGTGAAAATGAGCTACTCTTATCCAGTTGCTTACAGTCAGAATCTCAAAATATCGTCTTCTCTTTGTCTGCTTCCACCTTGATTAAAACCATTTACAAGTGCCTCGGCTTCTATCATTGAAATGTATTTGTAATCAATTGATAACTTTCCATCTGCCCTTCTGTTACACCAAGTCAAACCACATAGTCCCTCAGCAGGGCACCTGGCTTGTCTACTTTAATTCTCACCCTTATTCTCACACCCTGATCCCCATGTGACACACAGAAATAAGAATTTATTGTTCACATAATGGAGAGAAAGTTTTCTACTATATAAATTAGATATTAGATCCTCCTTAAAAGCTTTTAGCAACTTTCTCTTTTATTTCAAAATAGTATACGATTAATCAGTGGTATATAGACTTACGGCATGACGCTATAACCTTGAAACTTAAATAGTGTTATAAACCAATAGTCAATTAAAAAATTCCAACTCTGTCTTTAGGAGACCTTTTCTACCATTCCAAACTCATTCCTTACCTTTCTTCTACCCCTGACTTTCTTTGTTCCTATTATTTTCATGAATATTTTAAGTTACTTACACTTTGCAGCTATTCCCTCTAACTATATCTTTTCTCAGAATTCCATAAATTTAGCTCCTCCTTATCCATTAGCATTAGACTTCATTGATAGCTCCAGAAAGAACCTTCTTGATCACCCTGATATTTCTTCACAACATTATTTTCCTTGTAAACAATTACCAGTTTTATAAACAGTTTTATTAAAGTAAAATTAACAATAATAGTAAATATTTAAGTTATCTATTTATACTTTATTTTATATCTATATTAAGAAAATATTTTATCTAATTTTTAGATGCTAAAAAAATAGAAAGAATACAAATATAATCATAATTAATTTGAAAAAACAGTTGTGAAATACAGATATTAGCACTTTGTATGGTTATAGAAGAGAATACCATAGCTTATTGGTGGAATCAGAAAAGGCTGTATGAAAGTGAAAACATGCTGAACTCTATCTGAACAGAGGATTTAATTTTTGATAGGTAGAATTAGAAAGAGCAAGATAAGGAACTACTGCAAACTGCTTAGAAACTACACCAGGCAGAGGAATAAGGTAGAACCATCTTTAAAGAAAAAAACTGTCAGCGGCTTAACCATAGGATAATCTAAAATAACTATATTTAAAAAGCAAAACAATAAACTAGGAAAAATATTTGCAAAATGTTCAGGACTGAGACTTCTTACGTACGTTAACTTATTCAGATACACCAAAATGCTCTCTGAAATGTAACAATTTAGTGGGTTAGCATCCACCTTTAATTTCCCTCAATGAGCAAAGAGTTGATGCATTCTAGCTCTGCAACACGTCTTCAAACCTTGTGCTTTTCTATTACCATAAGCTCAAATATGGAAAAACATACCAATGTCCTGAATTCACAAAATAAGTAATTGCATCTTCCTGTTCTATCATTTTAGAAACAATTGGGAAATGTATATATTTTGATATTAAAGCAAAGCCTTCTCTATTAAGGCATAGGATACAAAATTGTTATAAATTTGAATATGAAAGTTAAATCCTTAAACTTGCTGGATGACTTCGTTATAGAGTATCTAGAACGTTTGTATTGTCCTTTGCTTTTGAAGTATTTTTGTAAAATTTTAAGTATCACTACACCAAAATACTTTTCTTTACTGACAGTTATTTAGATACTGCTTGCTTTCATGAAAGTCCATTGTCTTCCCTGAATAAGCATAATGGTTTAGAAAAGCTATGTTGCTAAAAATGTGAGTGTGAAATATTATTGCTGCTTAATTACTATGTCATAGGCAGTCTTATCTTCCTGCAATTTGAAAGACTAGAGAACAATACTGATAAATTTGAAAAATAATCTATAAAATCACATTTGTTATAAAATCTAGAGCTCAAGAAATATTTTTCTGTGTCATTATATGGCATGTGACTTTGATTGTACTCTACTCACCTCTAAGGGATATTTTTCTGTTGTCCCAGAAGATTCAATGAATTTCTTGGCAAAATAGCTTAATTCTACTTTCTTGGTCAGATTTATCTTTGGGTAATTATATTTTGACTGCCCTAAATCTGAGCCACTGTGCTTTCAATCAGACATGATGTTCCTCCTGGGTAACAGAATCACTCTAGTGCTGTGTCATTCGTTGCAGAGCAGATGTCACATTTCACCCTTGAGTATAATATAGTAGAAGGAATAGTGATTCCTACACATCTACTTAACAAACTTTGTGCAATCATTTGAAACAAAAGTTATCATTCAAATAATGTTTGTGCAAATGAAGTAAGTGGTGTATTAAGAAACACAATGACAGTAATGGTGAAGTTTGATCAAATAATCACTTTTTTTAGTATTATCTTCTTTAGCCATTCATTTGATGTGATTATTATTGAATGCTTACTATCTGCTGCACGATGACATTAAATTAAAAATAAAATAGTGTATAATCAACATCTGAATTTACAGCCTAATATGGAAAACATTCAAGATGATTAAAAGGAAAATGGACACGATGTAAGGTAGGCAAATTTCTATTCTATCATGAGAGAATATAAACTTCGTATGAGAAAAAAAGAACAATTCATTTTCACAAAGAGCAGTATTTCCTAACATTTTTTTGAGTGCCGAGTTTCCTAATATCTCCCTGGAGATTTTAAGTCTCTAGTTTTTATTTTTTTCCATGTTATATTATAAAATAATGGTTCAAACAGAATTTTAAGTTTGTATTTTAAAAACATTCAAAATGTGAAAATAATCCTTGGTATAGATTAAAAATTGTATTCCTCCAAAATTCATATGGTTAAATCGTAACCACCATACCTCAGAATGTGTCCTTATTTGGAAACAGGGTTATTAAATATATAATTTGTTAAGTGGAGTGATACTTGGAATCAGATTTATTCTTAATTCAATGTGTCTGTTGTTCTTGTAAAAAAGGGAAATTTGGACTAAGACAGACACACAGGGAACGTATCTCCTAAACATGAAGATAACAATGAAGGTAATATATTTACAAGTCACGGAAGATCAAAGCTGGCCAGCAAACTGCCAGTAATTAGGAGAGGCATGGTCTAGTTGTCCTTTGCTGAAGAAATCAACCTTGAAGACACTTTGATCTCAGACTTCTAGTCTCCAAAGCTGTGAGAAAATAAATTTCTACTAGGCTATCCTATTTGTGTTACTTTGTTAGGGTTGTCAGAGGAAATTTTAACATTTATAATATTAACATAAGCATACAAATTTTGACATTGCATTTTTTCAAATGAAATGATAGAACATTTTAATTGCATAACAAAAAATTATTTGTTGATAAACATATTTTAACATAGGATATTTATATATGTGTATTATGTGTATATATTTGGTATTAGCTGTTAAGTATGCAGTGAAATTTACATTGCAGTATAATTTTGTGTTTTAGCATCACAAAAGTTACATTCTGATGTTAATTAATTAAACTTTACAAAAATTTATACAGAAATAACAATAGCCTAAAATAGCAAAGGCAATGAAAAATTTTATGTAGTCATATTATCAACACTTATTACTTATTATAAAGGTATTTAAAATGTTATGATATTATACACAAATGGATAAAAATAGACTGATGGAACAGATTAGAACCTATTATCGCTAATCAATTTCAGTTTTATCAGCTACCCCTAAAACCCTTTCGATATATCAATACAAGTGTTCTGTTTTTCTGGCAATCCTCCTATATTATGGTTTTATTAATATTAATATCAATCAGGTTCTTTTGCTGTATTTTTTGTTTTTTTTCAATGACTAGGGTTGTTAAATATTCTTTGCCTATCCTTCGAAAGCACTTACTTTCTCTCTGGCTTCTTTTATGTCCTTTAACACATTCTTATTCTCTTTGATATTTTCCTCTGTTTTTTAAAATGCTGTTTACAAATTTTTATGTTAATCTATATTCCTCTTGAACATTTTTTAACTTATTGTGTATTTCCGAAAAGTTCTTTTGTCTTTTCCTTTTTGTCTTTCTAGAATTTTAAAGGTTTTTTACATGTTTGATTTTTTTTAACATATTTCTTAAATGTGGGTTTGAATATATTTGATTCAGTGTGGAGTGTTATGATAGAAGTTTTTTTTCATTTCTAATTTTCAAAGTAATGAGAAGTTTTTATTTTCTGTTCACTTGTGATAATATCTTTATAAGGATAGACTTTGTAAGCCCTAGTCCAGGTCTGTAATCTTTACATGGACTGAACCTTAACTGTCTTTGTCACCTGAGCCTCAGGTAAACATTTTTATGTCTATGTGTTTCATGATCAGTGTTGAAGTTTTGTGGTAAAAGAAAAGGATTCTAGTTTTGGAACCATTCATCTGTGGGTAAAGTTAAGAGCAGCTTTTTAAATGGATAATTTGAGGAGGAGATTACTGTAGATAGTACATGGTTTCTTTTACTCGGGTGATGCTAAATTTTCTCCTCTTGCTTCCTTTTCTTGTCATCAATTTCCAAATATCACTTCCGGTTTTGGTTGCCATTCCACCCCACCACCACCATCAATACTGACTCACTAACACTGCCTCCTCCAGTCTCACATTTTAAGTCTCTTTCTAATAGTCATTACTTTCATCTACAGGATTCTTTTCAGCATTTTCACACTGGGATTGTATTTTTGCTTCAAGAGGGTGATTTTAGCTGAATCCCTTTTGTCCTTGTTATGCAAAACTTGCCACAGGAGATAAAGGAGAAGCTGGGCTGAAGCTTGTTTATTTTCATGGTTGAAGACAATATTGTTTCCTAGTTATGATGGAGATATGGAAATGCATGATGTTTTTTCCTTGATGTGCAGGACTTGGGGGAAAATTGTAAAAGATTGAGATTAGCAACCTTCTTACACCATTACCTTGACTACCAATGTTAAATTATTACAAGTAATCAGAATTCCTCATTGAAGAATGTATCACTTCAGTGTTATATTTGGCTGCTAGAAACAGAAACCTGGAATGAAAATAGATTAAAGAAGTTAAGGATTGTTTCTCCTCCTCCTTCATAGGGAAGTCTGAAGACAGGCTACTGTATACACACCTTTTCTTTGTCTGCATATCCACTGCTAGTATGTGGCTTCTAATCCCAAGGCTGCCTCAATGTTGGACGATATTAAAGGCACAGTCATCACTTTAATGTTCTAAAGAGAAAGAAGGAAAAAGAATGAAGGGTAAAAATATCTGCTACATGACTCAACTCTTTAAATGAACACTCAGAAATCTTCCCCCAAACTCCTGTTTACGTCTCATTAGTCACCAGTATCTGTGGGAGAGATGAGAAGATGAAGTGTTTTAGTGAGGCACTTTTCTAATCCCAATAAAGTCATTGTTCTTTTAACAAGGAGAAAGGAAAATGGGTTCCTGATAAGTCCTGGATGTTTCTGCTAGAGGAAATAAATCTTTGTTTGGATAGTATGGGTGACTTGATTTTTCTCCATGCCTAATATATTTCTATTTCTAGGCATCCATTACCCTAAATGATTATGTATTTGAAATGAATAATAGGATATATTTAGTTCAGCTAACTAATTTTAAATCTGTACACACATTAACCATATTTTATACTAATATGTGTTAGCTCAACTTTATAAGCTAAAGGTATTAACTCAGCAAAATAAGACAAGTTAAAAAATCTTATAAATTTGAACAACTGCTTTAGCCAGAAAAGTCAAATCATTGTAAATTTTTCTGTTATGCATGCATTTGAATACATTTTGGTATTAAATAACTATATTTTAAGCTTAATAGCTCTAATAATAGTTTTGATATATGTCTTTCTACTTGAATCATTCAGTATTTTACCACTGACTAGAAATTTCTGGTTAGCAGTATAACTGTCATTCAGCTTCTAGCTTCAGAGCTAGAAATTTATTTATTTGATTAATACTGAACTTTTACTACTCTGAAGAGCTCAAGGCAGTGAATGGCTAATGTGAACCTTGAAATATTTAGCATTACAAAGACGAAAAGAGGTGAGGCAATAAATAGAGTGTAGAAAATGGGAGTAGAAGGCAGACAGTGACAACCTGAAGTCCAGTTAACACTCTAGGCGTGTTCTCTACGCAGAATGCATTAAGGAGAGTAAAAGGGTTCCTATTCTCTCCCCTGCATCAGTAATTTACCAGGAAATTACCTCTTCCCAGAGTTTATTTTTCAGCTACCCATATTATTGCATTTAGAGTCTAAGCTTTCTCTTACAAAAGCTCATACCCATGCATCTACACAAAAGAAATGCAAGATTTTAGATGGTTTGCATATATTCAGAAGTTTATTTAAAAGTTTCAAAGTTGAGAACCAATGCTGTGAAAAGTTGATGTTTGTCCACTAATGAGGAGAAGGGAGGAGGAAGGAAAATGTCACAGGCAGATAAAGTAGATAGCAATGCTTTCAAGTTGCCATAGCTTCGAGTTAGTGCATTGCCAATAATTTTGTATTTATTTCCAAGTAACAGGTCTTGTAGGATGATTTTGAGGATAAAAAAGTGGATAAAAAGTTGTTGATAAGTGATGAAATCATGTTGGATTTTAAACTTTATATATTTATTTACTTATTTTAGCAATGGATAGAACTGCTGATGAATTTCCAAGGTGCCCTACTACAATAAACTTGTTTTATTGTCCTACTGTCTGCTACTTTACCATCCTTTTTGTGCTTTCTTTTTACCTATAATTGGAAAGTTTCTCTGCCTGAGATCTCTTTTCTATTATTTCATTTTCTAAAAATTAGCCTTCTTATTATCTTTTCTTCTCATACATTCACTCAATTAATGCTTCCCTGTGGGCTACCAGAGCACTTAGATACCTTGTGCGCTAAACAAGACAAGTCCAATCCTAGTGTTCAAATAGGCTACTTTTACCTATGGTGAGCCTTCGTAAAATGTTATTTAGAATCATAATTATACTATGAAAAGAAAATATTAGTTTTCTTGTGCTGCCATAACAAAATAGGTGAACTAGGTAAAAAACAGAAAGTTATTTAAGTCCTAGCTCAAGGTTCAAAAGGGTTGGGTTCTGGTGGAAGTGTACTTCTTGACTTGTGGATGGTCACCTTCTCACTATATGTCACAGGTCTTTCCTCAGTGAATACTCAGTGAAAAGAAAACACACTAGCTCTCTAGGGTCTCTTCTTAGATGGACTATCCAGAGGTCCCATCTGCAAATACACCCGCAATGGAGGATAGAGCTGCAACATATGAATTTTAGGATAGCACAATCAATCCATAGCAAATTTTACTCAGAGCACTTAACAAAACACTTTATCTAATCGAAAGTGCTATGCCTATGACTTCATCTGAGAAGACAACAACTGAGCTTTGAAAAATCAATTTATTAAAAAATAACAGGGAGGAACCATATAGACAAAGCAAACAGGATGCGTGAAGGCCCTGGAGTAGGAAGTAGTATTTCATAGTGGGGGAACTGAAGCAAAGGCAGTATTGCAGAAGGAATGAGTATGATAAAGTATGGTGGGAGGCAAGACTGAAGAGGTTGGCAGGGGTCAGAACTTAGATGGTCTTGTAGGATGAATGAACAATTAGATGACATTCGATATGCGTTTTTTATGGAAGAAATTACTCTGCAATGACAAAGAACCAACAAAAGAGAATCTTGTCAGATATGTTTGTTATGGAGATATAAAGATATGGTATATGTAGAATACTATTCAGCGATCAAAAAAATAAATGAAACTCTGCCATTTGCATCAACACAAATGGACCTGGAGGAAATTGTGCTAGTGAGATTAAGCCAGGAGAAAGATAAACAACGTATGATATCATTCATATGTGGTATATACAGAAACCAATAAAACAAATGAGCAAAATTGAACAAATAATAATAGACTTTTAGTTTAAAAACAAATCAAATCAGTAGTTGCAAGATGAGAAGAAGAGTGGACAGGCAAACAGGCTTGGAGATTTATATTTCAGTGAAGGAAAAACTAAAATAATGTTAACTTAATGTTTTATATAAAGATGTTGATTTACTATGATACATACTTCAAGTCTGAAATGTTGCCATATTTTTTCACTAAAATTAATTTTTTTAAATAAATACAACTTGAAGCAGTTAGGAAAAATAAGAAGAATGTTAGTTACAAGGGTATGACACTAACCCAGGTGAGACTTGATGGTGGCTCAAGATAAAGCAGTAACTATGAAAATGAAGAGAAATAGATTAGACATTATATATTTTAGAGGTAGAATTGAGAGAACCTAGTGATTGACTAGCTAAAGAAGAAAATAGAAGAGAAAGGAGCCTAGAAAGACTCAGGTGTCTGATGGAATTTGGAGCTACCAACTACCATGGAGAAGCATACACTTTTTGGATGGGGGTAGAGAGACATGGAGAGAGCATCAGGTGTTCAGATTGGGGTGTATTGAATCTTAGGTGCCTGCATCACTTCCAATTGGATATAGGTTCTCTAGACCATTTTTTAAAAACTTGTGAATAAAGGTTTTAAATTTGAGAATTATCAGCCAGAGATGATGAATGAAGCCATTAGTTCTGGCTGAGTTCTGTGAGAGAGTATAGAAAAGAAAAGGAAACACTTAGGACACAGCATTGAAAAAAATCCAAGATTTAAAGTTCAAGGAAAGTTGCTGAGGACACTTATAAGAAGTTATCAGGAGGCTGAGGAAAAGCCCAGGGACTTACGTTTTAAGAAGATGGAAACAGTGGCGATAGCTACTAAGAATCAAGTAAGATGAAGTCCAAAATTTGACAAGTGTAGGTACTGGTGGCTGAGGTTCTATGATGGTGGTTGGAGCATAGACCATGTAAAGTTCAAGGACCTGGGTTCTCAACCTGGGGCCAGAAGAAACAATCTAAATAAATAAATAAACAAAAAAACAAGTAAATAAATAAAAGTACTCCCTTCAACCTCCCTCTCTCTGTCCCTTCTTTCTTTCCTTCCAAAAAATGTTTCTTCCTTTTCCCTTTCTCATTAAAAAAGAAATGACATATGGTGTGAATGAGAGCTTTTCAGGTGAAAAAGTAGTGGATGGAACAAAATTATTCTTTAATTTTTTTTTTTTATTTCTTTGCTTGTTTGCTTGAGTGAGTTGCTCTGTCCTATCTTCCAGATAACTGATTCTATTAGAAGCTTCATCCATCCTATTGTCGAGTCTCTCTTTTGAGTTCTTTATTCTGTTGTCATGTCTCTTACCTGTTTGATGCCTTGTTTTTATTCTTCTCTTTGCTTCTTGACATTCTTGTTTACTGCTTCTACTAATTTCTGGATTCCCAAGAGTATGTTAATCATTGTTACCCTAAGTACCTCTTCAGGTAATTTACATATATTTGCTATATTCAGATTTTCCCGAATTTTGATTGGATCCATAATTTCACGTGTATTTTCTGTGATTTTGCTATATTTGGAATTCTGTTATTTCTGAGGGTTTGGTTTCCCTAGCATTACATAGGTTTGAGTTGTCCAGGATTGGCCATCAGGCTTCAATTTTGGCTCGACCCACAAGGTGGCGCTAGCACTGAGGTTTGGGATGCCTTCTCACTGTAATCCTGTTGGTAGAGTATATTTGATGGGCGGGGTTTCCAGTGGTGGATATGCGGTGGGCAGGATTTCCGTTCATTGGACACCAGGCTCTGGAGCAAAATGCTTGTGAGAGGGGTTTTATTTGGGTGATTTCTGTTTATGGCTGTGCCCAACCTAATATCACCATGCATCTCCAGCTCAGCTCAAGGTGTGCTAGCTCTCCTTTCACCCCCTCCCAAGTTGCCCCTCCGTGGTTCCCTGTCTCAGTCCCACTAGGCCTGTCTCTCCTTGCCTCAGCAAATGATTTCAGAATCTCTAGCCTCCACCCCACCACATGTCCAAAGACTCCCGATCTGCGTCCAAATCCAAATTTGCATTTTAGCTGAGAACATCACCAGGTGCTCTCACCCACTGTTAGTCATCAGCAGATCCATCTCCAACTGATGTGCCAGTTTCTTGGTGTGTGTCTCAGGTAAATAGGTGATTTTTTTTTCGGTGTCTGTGGGGAGCGACCCAAAAGTGCATCCATCAAGTCACCATCAGGAATTCAATCATATTATGTATTTTTTCTCTATGTCTATCTCTATAAATATAAAGATATAAAGACTAAATAAGCAGGTTTATGTTAATAACAGATTAGCAGACTCTTCTCATTCCCCTTTAAGATAGTAACTCAGACTGGATTTCGGGGGAGAGGAGGGCAGAAAGACTTTGGCTGATGTAACATTTTTGTGATCTGTTAATATTCTTGATTTCTATAAGATGGAAAAATGCTCACATTGTCTGGTCTTGAAATTCTCAGGACTCATTTGGGCAATGATCCTAAGCGAGTCTTTAATTTCAGTGTTTGCAATGGTGCAACATGTGATCACCCTCTTGCAAAAGCACTTACAATAACTTAATAGACATGACTAACAAGAAATAAACTAATAAAAAGAGTATCTTAGAATTGAATTATGTTATATGCCAAATATAACACAGATGAAAGAATTTAAAGAAGGTGATGTTCTCTAGCATCTGTCCCCATTTTTACCTATGTCCCTTTTTTTAGAATTGACAGGACATTCCTGCTTTCCTATCAATATTAAAAATGGCTCGTCTCATACCTCCCCAACTTGACAACACTGTCAATCTCGTCTAAATAAAAGTTCCTGAAAAATATTCTTACATTTAGTTTCTACTTGCATATAATTTAATTTCTCAGGCTACAATGAAGCTTTTAGTCTAAGAATGAATTATGTGTGAGTGGTTAAATTATAAAATGTGCAAGTCTCTTTCCTCTGATACGTGAACAATACCTAGGAGTATGCCCTGTGCTGCTGGTCTCCTTCTTGGATGAGGATGGGGGCAGGGACTCATTCTTCAATAACTACTGTTTTTAGTGACCACTGTTGGTCAAATTACTTCAAAGTTTGGATCATCATACATTTTTCTCACTTAAGCTTCATATGCATACTTGAAGAATGAAATGTTTAATCTATCAAAAGAAATATAGGTATGGCGATCTTTAACTTCCTATTCAAACAGAAAATGGAATATATTTGAAAATGAAATCATTGAATCATCCCCCACCCTGTCGATAAACATATCTTTCATTTCCTTTCTACTTCTGCTATTACTCTAGGCTATTATTTAGACATATCTAAGACTCCTAGATTACTGTAGCCATCTCCTTATGTGTCTCTTTGAATCCAGTCTTATAACCTCCAATAAATTTCCTACGTACTAGAAATAGCAATATATAAATGACTGAATATGTTCATCATTTCTAAAATATTTCAAGGAATCCCAATTATGCACATGATAAAATATGATTTTATTAATTGGGCTGGTATGGTCTTTTGTATTATGACCTGTGATTAATTCTCCAACTTCCTTTCTTGATATTCCTCCTCTCATACAACAATCCATTAAGACACATCTACCTTCAATTCTCTAAAGGCATGGGGTTTTATTACAGGCTTTTTTTTCTTTTATCCATTAGACTCTTGTCCATCAACACCTGTCACCAACCATGTAGATTATCCTTTTTTTTCTGTAGATATCCTTTCCTCTTAGAAGTCTGCCTTTGAATCCACAGCACCCAGTACTTGTCTGACAATAGTCCATTTCATACTGCTCTAGACCCTGGGTTACCTTCATCTCAGATCTCATTAACTTTATCTCTTATTAAGCTCAGTAGGGTCAGAGAATATTCTACCCCAAGTCCTTTAGTCCTCCCACAATCAAATACAATACTTGACATAGTTAGTAGATACTCAGTGTATTCAGAGAATGATAGCTAAACAAAAATATTCCTAACTTGTATTACAGCGGAGGTGGGCATTTCAGAAATAATGTGTATAACAGTTTTCTCTATTATCCTTTAAAGATGGGTCAAATTTAGAAATCTACTTATACTGATTGCATGATGGCACAAAAATATGGTGACACCTTAGGAACTAAGACAAAATATGAAAAAAAATCAATTAGGGTTGTCTGAGAGAAAAATTATGGCATGAAATGTTTTTCTTAAAGAAAAGGTGGAGGCAGAAATGAAGGCACTTAGTAGGCAGGCAGACAGGAAGAGAGAGGAGGGAGAAGCACATTATCCTTATTAAGTTGCTCACATTGGTTGTTTCCCCTCTGCCCTGGATCTTCAAGTCAGGACCCTAGGGATGTATGTTGGACTGCTCCTAGAGTGTCTAGACTGCTAGACCACCAGGACATATCCAACATGATTTTAAAATGAAAGCCTTTGTATTAGTTTAACTAAGATATTCCAAACTAAGCTAACAAACTATTAGTAGAGGTATTAAGGAACTCAGTCTAAAAAAATAGGAATGCTTTCAAACTCACAAGTAAATTGTAAGCATGTGGGTGTTTCTGAAAGTGTTTCAAAATCACCCATTCACTTAAGTATTTTAAGCATTCCTCCTGCAATTTAGCTCAAGCTGCAATTTAGAACAATTTGAGGGAAAGATTTGCTAAGTAAAAATAATTTTCAATCAGCCCCCTTTTACCAAATTATAATAAAATTTACATTTATAGTATTAGCTGCCCTAATTAATGAGATTTCAAAGTCTTTGAAATTGCAAACTAAATTCCTTGGTCTTGATGGTGTGTGATGCTGAAAAGTAAGTATGTGCATATATATATATATATATATATATATATACACACTCATATATGTGTGTGTATATATATACACATATACATGCATATACATATATTTAAATGTATGATCTCAAAGCTCTGGTGGAGACAAACAATGTCAAATATCCTTAACATAAATAGAAGGTTTTAGAGCTGTCACAGACACAATTCGTGAGTCTTCCCCTTAACCCGGGAGCCTGAATCAGGAGAGAACTTCAGTCATGGGCTATACCTGAAATGGTTTGGGGAACAATCACACACCTTTTGCTAAGGGTGTTACTTAGCAGTGACTTCCAAGGTGGAGTTTGCATGCAGAGAAGAGATGGAGCAGGCAGGCGGCCTCACAGGGGAACATTTTAGAACAATATAAATCAATGTTTACTCAGTTTATTTTGACAGTGAATTGCCATCATTATATTTGAGGGGTAGATTCTTATGTTTACAAGGTCAAGTTATATCATACAATATATATCATAAGATTTTCCTAGAGCAATTTTTATTTATACCATTTAATTATTTTATTTTTCATATGTGCATATCTAAAATATAAATGTCTATGTACACACACATGCAAATATTCTGCAACAAGAGATGAAGTCTTTAAGATATGATGGAATTTACTGTATTCTCCTATTTATCTCAATCATTTCATGGGAAAAAATGACTCAGACTCCATTGTTGGGTTTTAAGAATTCAGGAAATGTTATTTTGATAATATTTGATCTTTATATCTTTTGTAGAATTATATCTAAACAATACCAAACTTTTGAGGCAACATTTTGTGTTTAAAGACCTTCAGAAAAAGAGATTCATAACCTCTTTCGATAATGCATTCCTGAAAAAATACCTAAAAACTTTTGCCGGAGGAAACTATTTTCTATAATAACATGAATTCCTCAGATAGAAGCAAAAGCCCATTTCCTGCTGTTAGCTCTCAATAGGAAGAAGATGAATAATTTTTCTTCATATCTTTGAACAATGTTTAAATTATTCCCCAATCTTCTCTGTTTCACATTAAATAATTCCTCACTCCCTGAGCACTTCTTCATGGATGTTACTTGAAATTATCATTGTTGATCTCAATTGCACTCACTTCAGAGTGTCTTTATGAGCCGCGGAAAACGAGACTCGAAAATTTAATGAGTAAAACTTGGATTCACATTTTTCATAGTCTTATTTGGAGATTCTAATCTTCTAGTTAAAAAAATAAAAACAAGCAAGAAAATAGCAACACTGCATCCCGGAACTTATTTTCAAATAGTGCCGTGTTTACTGTTGTCTTCATCTGCACCTGTTACTTCCTTCACCTCCACTCTCCTTCCTCTCTATTCCCAAAAAAGAGTGAAATTTTACACCCTGGAACCCCTAAGCCCTATTAATATAACTCTGGTATAGAGTCCTGAGAGACTATTTAAATAAGAAAGCATCAGAGTCTTTCCTTAAGTTAGGACAGGATTCTGTTGTACAGAACAATACTGATTTCTCCAGTGGACAGAGGGGAACAGTTTTAATTGGATTACTAATGTGACGCTTGGGTCCTATAGAGATTTATAATGCTTAGTTAGATAAAAGCTTACCAAACAAAAAGGATTTGCTAAGGAGATGTGATTTTTTTTAAGTTCCCTGGAATAAAATGGATTATTGGAGCCATATATCTTAGTCACATGGTAAGCTCTGAGAGTTATAATTTATTGTTTGATCAGAAGCTCCTTTGACCTGCAGAGGATGAGTTAGCCAGGCATTCTCAGTATGAACCGATTACTAATTAATCACCCAAAGCCTCATTGCTTGCTTGATTTAATAACAACATTATGTAAATTGATAGAAGGTATTTGTTATAACGTTGAAAATACTATATCTTCTTTAGTAGATGGCAGGATCTTGAATGGTTTCAGGTTCTGGAGAGCTCTAGAATTAGACTACCTAAGTAGGAAATTTGTATCCTCCATGTATTATTTTGTATTTTTGGGCAAGTTAGGCTCAGATGGTTCACTTCTCTCATATGTAAGTTGGTGATTTATTAGTTTGCAATGAAGATTAGATGAGTGACTACTTAAGAATTTAGCTAGTCCCCAGAACATAGTAAATAATCAGTAAGTTATAATTAGAATTTTATTGTCATTGTTTAAATGTGTTAACTTTTTCTTTTATATCTACAAGGGTTTTATGCCAAACTTTGACCCTTCCTCTTACTTTATACTAATATTGATAATCATTATAAGTATGTTAGAAGCTGAAACGCTTGAAAAAAAATACTGAATTTCTGAGTAACGCCAAACCATGTAGAAATATGACTCATGCCCACAAAAATGTGATAATACAATTTCCTCTAAAACTGTACTTAGAAAAAAATGAAAGTTAAAAAAATAATTTCATGAAATCTTTAGTCCCAAATTTCAGAGTAGACACCAAAACTCTCAATGAAAGTGGGGATTAGAGAGAGGTAGAAATGAGAAAGCATAAATTTCCTTCTTCTGGTCACTGCTTTCCCTTATGAATTCCTAGAGAAAACACTCAGTAGTTTCTTTATTTAGGAGCTTAAAATCTAGAGAGTAGCTCAGGCAGGTTTTCTAGTCTCCAAAATGACCATTGGAAACAGTGACGGTGACAGAGAAATCATAGACTCAAATTACTCCAGTATTTACTATATAGACAGGTTTAGGGTTAACAAGATGGTCTTTTATTTATTTTAATTTATTATTTATTTATTTTAACAAGAGGAAGGAAGGGAAGGGGAAGAGAGGAAGGAGAATAATAAACATTTTTATTCATTTTTACATGTCTATTTTAGCTTTCCCCTCAGTTTCCAGATCTTAAATCAAGGTCCTTGGACTTTGCATGGTCCACATCCCAGCCATTTCAGCCACCTGAGCCACAAAAGCACATCAATATGGTCTTTTATAAGCAAAACCTCCCAAGGATAAAATTTGTAATTCTTTTCTGCATTATTTTGACTATCATTATTCATATAACTACTTTACTTGGCATTTAGCGGAATCAAATTTTAATATGAGGGAGAAAGAGGAGTTAATTTAATATTTTTTATTAAGTTCATTCTGGGAGGGATACCTTAGCTAGACAGTGCAAGAGAAAAATGGATGAGAACATTTTTGCTGTCAATGATTAATTACTTTACTAAAGACATCAAAAATTGAACATATATAACATATAAAATGCAAAGAAAAATATATAATGTGCTATGTAGGAGGGCTATAGAGTAGTTTTGATGGCCCATGGAGAGGAAGTGCTCATATGCAAGGTAGGATCAATAAACACTTTACCTCCCAGTAGGAGGTAGGAGACAAAGAGACAAAAGATTCATAATCCATGCTGACTTTACATCAGAAATTGCAATCTGCCACTCATGCATACACCTATTTGGCTAGCACGGTGTTTTAAACTTTTTAAACATGTTGCAATTTTTAGTACCATGAATTTTCATATAAAAATTCCTGTTTCTAAATTCTGTTTAAAAATTGGAAGATCTAGAAGATGTACAGCAGGAGCTGATGGGAGCTATTGAGAACCAGGGCACATGCTCTGCAGATCAACGAAGTCCAGATTCTGCCACTGGCTTTGTACACTGAGAAATTTCTGAATCCTGAATGCTTTTAAAATTAAGATTTTGTTGTACATGGTATTACTTCAAAATATTTAATATCCTCTTTGCCCTATACTTACTCTTAGAAATTGCAAGCGGGGAGGGGATTTGTGTTAGATATTTTTTAGGGAAAGCAAGAGTACTGAATATGAAGCTATAATAGAAAATGTAAACAGCAGAATACCAAATAAAGGTGAAATACTTCAAGGAGGTGAACTTAAAAGAAAGGATAATATTTAATGACCAGCAAAGTGATGAAAGTGAAACATTCCATGTCTATGGAAAGGAATGGAGCAAGCTAATTGATATGTTACCCTTTTTAAATACATAGGGTACATTTCAGGGACTAGCAGGAACCTGAGAAGCCATCTAACACTCAACTCCCAGCTTTAATGAAATGGGATTACCAGCCATTGCTCTTGCCAGGAGAGTTGCGGGGGCCAGAAAATGGGATCCATATGATGGATCAGGGATTTAAAGTCTATTGGAAATTGGGAAAAGAGTAAATTCAAGTTCAAGATGTACCCCCACTGGGCTGAAGAGAAGCAGGAGACCAGCAGCCAAGAGTCAATGGCAAAACTAAGGTCTAAATATTCTTAATCTCTGCAGCTATGAACCTGTCAATCATTGCAACTCAGCACATCTCCTTGGGGGACTTATTAACAGCCAGTCCTCAGAAGGGGAAATAATTTACCCTCTCCATTGTTAGAATTGTCACTGTTTTAAAACAAATAAATAAACAAACAACAAAAAAAACAGACTGATCTTGAGCCTTGAGATAAGTCTTGAATAGAAAAAAATAACAGATCAGTAAATATATCAGCCAGAAAAAAAAAAGCAGAACACCAAATCCAGCTGCTACTAGTGAAAAAGAATTGCTAAGAAGGGCAGTTGGTGACTTGAATAAAATACTAAAAAGGATATACAAGAATTTTATCACACAAACAACAAAAACCAAAAGGAAAAACATTCTTTCAAGGAATAAAAAATTATTACCAAATTAGAAAATCTAATGGATGAAGGGAGATGACATAACTCTTTGGGAAGCTCTGGTTTGTAAGACTCAAAGAATAAAAATCTCACAACACAGTGAAAAGACAAAAATGTGGGTATCATGAGGGAGAAAAGAGAGTTGGAGGATTGACTAGGAAACATGATATGCAAATAATAGGAATCCAGGGGAAAAAGAACAGAACTAAGGAGGGATAGAATTGGAAAACAAATTGTTAAAAATCCCATTTGTGGCATATCCAGGTGGAGCAGCAGTTAGGTCAATGGTCTGTGAAGGAGAAGGCCACATACTCCTGGGTTCAAGTCCTAGGCCTGGGGAGAAACAACCAGTGTGAACAACTAAATAAAAATGTCCTTCCTCCTCTCTTCCTCTTTGCTTGCCTACTCACCTTCATTCCTGCCTGTACCTTTCCTTAAAAGAAAATAATCCCATTTGTTTGAAAAAAGCAGGTGCATCTATAGCTGGAAACAAAATTTGCAGAGAAATGTTAAAAATTTCTGAACAAGCTTTTCTCTAATTTATGAAGAAATCTCTCTACATATAACTTTGGATAATTATCTTAATTGTTTTAACTTATTTTCTTTTATTATAGCTATCTATTTCTAAAAGTATATAGTAAACTCGCCTACTGTATTTTTATTTTGATATCGTTTGTATTTCTGATCATCTTTGTTTTATATATTTAGTCTCCATGTTATTAGTGCACAAAGGTTTAAAATGTGTTGAGTTTCTTCACAGCAAAACACAGTGATCATCATTATCCTCTTTGTGCTGTCCTTAAATTGACATTATTGATTATTCCCGCTGTTTCTTTCTCCTTTATCTCTGTCCTATTTTCTAATATATCTATCAATATGTTGGTGGCATGGGGAATGGATAATTTTTTACATACAGTGTTGTGCAAGTTAAATTTATATTATTTTAAAATACTGACTTTTCTTAAGCTAGGCTCCATCTGAGCTTTATTGTGTATTCTGCTTAATTTGCTTGTATTATTGTGCTAATGTAACATACTGTTCTGATTACTATTTTTAATCATATATTTTAGTCCTGGGTAAAAACAAGTTCTACCTTAATACTTTAGAAATTTCTCATCCCTTTAAGATGCTTTTCTCTTATGTGAAAGTTAAAACGATTTAATGCTTCTCAAAATTCCATTAAATTTAGTTATGTATTTGGGGAGAACTGATTTTCCATAAAACTTATTCATCTAGACCAATATATTATTTTAAGTGTGGTTTTGTGCAACTCATTTGAAGGTTTTCTTTTTATAGGTCTTGAAATCGTTTTTGTTATTCTGTTTTGGAAATTTTACATAAATATGAAAAGTATTTTCTCATGAGGTTTTTTATTTAAATTATTTTATTTTAAAATGTTATGTCATTCAGTAAAGTTACCAGAATAAAACTATTCCTTTCCCCTCCATGAATTTTATTGTAGTAACTGATGTTTCTAGTAAATATTCTGGTACTGATGATGGGTTCTGGGAAATATTCTTTGTGATATTTATGTGAATAACTTTAATTTCTATTTTCAATGGGAATGTATTAGTGTTGGTTGTTAAATTTTACTGAATGATTTCCTACTATTTGCGTGATGAAATAGTGTTATATTTTAATTTACTGGTGAAATACATTAAATTGATAGATTCCCTAATATTGAAGCACGTTTTATGTTAATGTTTCTCTCTTTGATTACAAGTAATTATTCTTTGCATATCCTTCATGTTGAGTTAACTAATAATTTACTTAGACTTTTTTATATCTATGTCCATGAAGAATAATGATCTATAGGTATTTTAAACAAATTGTCTTTAACAGATTTTTGGTATAACATTTAGCAAGCAGTAAATTCATTTGCTCCATCTTTCATCTGAAATTCTGCAAACAGCATTTAAATGTTATTTCGATAAAACTCAACTCCTACACTGTTGGCTACCTTTGTGAGAAATCATAAATCAATTACCTAAAAATATTAATATTCATGTGTTTCCATCTTAGCAAGATTGATAATACTTTCTAGAATAAATTTTCCTAGTGTTTTATTGAGTCATAATTGACAAAATAAATAAATATATATATATACTTAACCTAATAGTGATGATTTGACGTATGTGTATTTTGTGAAATGATTAATACAGTTAAGCTAATGATATATCCACTACCCCACAGTTATCTTTTTCTGTTTGAGAACACTTAAGACATACTCTTAGCTTTCAAATTTCAAATATATACTACAGTATTATTAACTATAGTCACCATGCTACTCATTAGATCCTCAGAATGTATTCCTCTTAAAACAAAAGTTTGTATCCTTTCACCAATCTCTTGCCATTTTCTCTACTTCTAGCCCCTAGGGATCACTACTCTACTTTCTATTTTTGTGAATTCAGGGAACATTTCTATAATTCCTATACATTTTTCTATGTTGCCTTAGTATTTAGAGGAATGTAAATTAAAATAACAATAAGATATTATCTCACAACTACTAGAAGAGTAAAAATCTTAATGAGTATTAAGTCAAATCACTCTGGGATTTCAGGTGACAATCATATGATCTCCATTATCACTTTAGAAAGCAATCTGACAATATTAGCTGCAAAAATACAATAACTTCATAACTAAAGACATATATAAAAACATATTATTGTGGTAATTATTCTACACATTAAAATAAACTCATATGTATGGGTTCCCCATTCTTTAGATATATCAGTGTACCCTGCCCTCAACCAAATCACCAAGTGTTCTTCACCATTGCCCAGTGGGTTTTACCACCATTCCCCCCTCCCATGACCATTCCCTACTGGAAACCTCATTTTTGTTCAAGTGTCCAAGGGTTGGTTTTGTTTTGTCTGTCTGTTCCTTTGTTTTGTCTATTCACATTCCACTTAAGAGGGAAGTCATCTGGTATCTGTCGCTCTTCTTTTGACTTATTTAATTTAGTATGATCCCTTATAGATCAATACATGTTGATTGAAATGACAGAATTTCATCTCTTCTAAGGATTGTGCAGGATTCCACTGTATATATGTACCACATCTTCTTTATCCATTCATCTGACATTGGGACTTAGGTAATTTCCAGTTGTTAGCTATTATAAATAGCCTGAAATAAACATGGGTGGCATAAATTCCTGTGGATGAGTATTTTTGAAATTTTGGGGTAAATACCCAGAGTGGAACGGTGGGATGACAGGGGAATTTCTATTTTCAACTTTTTGAGGAATCTCCATAATGTTTTCAATAGGTGATGCACCAATTTGCACTCCCACCAACAATGCAAAAGTGTTCCCTTTTTTCCACAACATTTGTTGTTTACAGACTTTTGGATAATAAGCAGTCTCTCAGGTATAAGGCGGTATCTCATTACCTGATAGCCAGCGAGTAGGAACATCTTTTCATGTGCTTATTGGCCATCTATATATCCTCTTCAGAAAAGTATCTCTCCAATTCCTCTTCCCATTTTTTATTGGACTTCCTGTTTTTCTGTTGTTGAGCTTCATGAGTTTTTTGTATATTTTAGATATTAAGTCTGTTGGAAATAAGAAATACCAATGTTTTCCCAGTTGGCAGGTTTTCTCTTGGTTTTGGTGATGTTCTAGTTCACAGTGAAGAAGTCCTTTACTTTGATGTAGTCTCAGTTGTTTATTTTTCTTTTAGTTTCTCTTAATGGTGGAGTTGAGTACCCAAAGGCTTCTTTATAACTGATGACATGGAAAGTCTTTACTACGTTGTCTTCTAAGATTTTTATGATTTCTGGTCTTAATCCAAGTCTCTAATCCATTTGAGTTAATTTTTGTGAATGGTGTTAGAAACTAGTCTAGCTCCATTCCTTCACATGTGGCTGTCCAATTTTCCAAACACCATTATTGAAGAGAATTTCCTTTCTCTGTTGTAAGTTTTTAATTCCTTTGTCATAGATTAACTGAGTGAGTGAGTCAGTTTCTGGTGATTTAGTTCTATTCCACTGATCAGTGTCTCTATTATTATTCTAGTACAATACCATTTTGACCACTACTGTCTTGTAATATAGTTCAAGTCTGGGACTGTTATCCCTTCAGATTCATTCATTTTTCTAATAATTGCTTTGACTATTCAGGGTCTTTTGTTGTTCCACACAAATTTTAAGATTTTTTGTTCTATTTCCTGGACATAAGCCCATGGGATTTTTAATGGGGATTGCATTAAATCTGTTAATAAATCTAAATTAAACCTAAGTATTGTATTAAATCTAAATATTGCTTCAGGTAAAATGGTCATTTTAATGATGCTGATACTTGCCAGACATGAGCAGGGGATGTCTTTCCATTTCTTTGTGTCCTCTGCTATTTCTCACCACTGTATTTTCTATTCTACCGGAGGTCTAAGCCAGAGCAATTAGGCAAGGAAAGGAAATAAAATGAATCTAAATTGGAAAGGAGGAGTTAAAACTACTATTATTTGCAGATGACATGATTATATATTTTGAAACTCTCAAAAAAGCATCTAGAACTCATCAATGAATACAGTAAAGTGTCAGGCTACAAAATCAATATACAAAATCTGTTGGAGTTTTATGTGCAAACAATACACTAGAAAAAGAGGAACTCATGGAAATCACACCATTTAAGTAGAAATTAAAGGAATAAAATACCTGCGCATATAGCTGAAAAAGGAATTAAAAGACCTATACAATGAAAACTGCAAGTCATTTTCTTAAATGTTTTGGAAGGGCTTGAGAAGAATAGGTATTAATTCTTCTCTTACGGTTTGGTAGAACACATTAGAAAAGCCCTCTGGTCCTGGGCTTTTATTTTGGAGGAGACTTTTGATTACCTCTTTAATATTTGCTTGTGATTATTCTGTTCAGGTTTTCTAGGATTCCAGGTGCAGGCTTAATAGACTGTATTTTTCTAAAAATTACCCGTCTTCAAGGTTGTCCACTTTATTGACATAGAAATGTTCATTGTAGTCCCTAATGATGTTTTGAATTTCTTTGGTATCTGTTGTAACTTCTCCCCCTTTCATTTATGATTATACTTATGAGAGTTTTCTCTCTATTTTTCTTTGTGGGTCTAGCTAATGGTTTGTCAATTTTGTACATTTCTTTCAAGGGACCAACTTTTGGCTTCATTGACCTTCTGGATTGTATTTTTGTTTTCTGTTTCATTTATTTTAGCTAAAATTTTTATTATTTCCTTTCTTCTGCTGATTTTTTATTTTAATTGTTCTTCTTTCTCTAGTTGTTTTAAATATAGAGTTAGGCTGTTCATTTGTGATTTTTCTTATTTCTTGAGGTGGGCTTAGATTGTGATGACCTTTCCTCTTAGTACTGCTTTTGCTGCATCCCACAGATTCTGGTAGCTTGTATCTTCATTCTCTTTTGTCTCTAATTTTTTTTTAAATTCCTGTTTGATTTACTCTTTTACTTGAGTCATTCAGAATGATATTGTTGAGTGTCTAATTAATTTTGGGTCATCCAGCTTTTTTTGTGTGACTGATTTCTATTGTTAAGCCATTGTGGTCAGAGAAGATGCATGGTATGATTTCAATCTTTGTAAATTTGCTGAGAGATGATTTTGTGTCCAAGAAAATGATCTGTCCTTGAGAGTATTCCATGCATGCTTGAGAAGAAACTTTCATATACAGTCATTGGGCAAAGGGATCCTGTTACACCTAACTGTTCTAAATAGTCATTTAAAGTTGCTGCTTCCCTGTTAATTTTCTGCCTGGTTAATATATCCATTGTTGTGTGTCTTGAAGTCTTCCACTATTTTTGTGTTGTTAATGTCTCTCATCAGATCTAATAATACTTGCTTAGTATTATTTTGATTCTCCCTCATTTGGCGCATATATGTTAATGTTATGTCCTTTTGTTGAATTGACCCTTTAATCCTTATATAATGTCCGTCTTGTCTTTTCTTATGCTTTTTAGATGGAAGTCTGTTTTATCCAATATGATTATAGTTGTTACTGCTCTTTTGTTGTTGCCATTTGACTGTAATGTTATCTTCCAGCCATTAATTTTAAGCCTTTATTTTTTGAAAGAACATGGGTTTCCTGAATGCTGCAGAAAGTTGGATTCATTCAGCCACTCTGCATCGTTTTGTGAGTTCAGTTCATTTAACATTCAGGGTGTAGCTGCTTAGTGGCATTTTCTAATTTGTCTTCTGTATGTTTCACCAGTGACTTTGCTCTCTTTCTCATCTTTGTTGGATTGGTGCAGTTGTTTTGATTGTTTTCCCTTTTTGTTTTCTTCCTTGCTTTTTCCCTGGGATGTATTTTGAGGTTACCCTGAAGTTAGCATTAACAGTCCTATGTTTACTTACCATTTTTATTCAAAACAGATTACTCTTCCACTCATTCTAACTGTCCACATTTTTACTCTCTTTCCTTCCTCTCCACTTTTTGTATATGTTGTCTTTTTATTTTTATGTGGGGTTTCTTTGCACTCTATAGAGCTTCCTTTAATACTTTTTTGCAAAGCAGGCTTTGTGGTGATGAATTCTTTTGGCTTTTGCTTATCAGAAAAGCTTTTTATCATTCCTTCAGTTCTGAATGATAATCTTACAGGGTAGAGTATTTTAAGCTGAAAATCCTTTTCTTTCAGCACTTTGAATATATCATGCCATTGCCTTCTTACCTGTAGAGTTTCAGTTGAGAATCCACTTACAATCTTATGGGGGCTCCTCTGTGTGTGACATATATTTCTCTGGCTGCTTTTAAGATTATTTCTTTATCTTATTTTTTTGATATTTTGATGATAATGTGTCTCTAGGTGTAGATCTGTCTGAGTTTCTTTTATTAGGAACTTTTGAGTTTCTTGGGTCTGGAGGCTAGCTTCATTCTTCAGGGTAGGGAAGTTCTCATCTATTATTTCTTTATAGTTTCTCACCCCTTTTCTCTCTCTTCTTCCTCTGGAACCCTGTGATGCTAATGTTTTTCTTTTAGACGTTATCCTAAAGGTCTCAAATGCTGTCTTCATTGCATTGTTTTATCTTTGATAGTTTGCTTGATTGAGTTCCTCTTTCCTATCACCAGATCACTGATTCTATTGGAAGCTTCATCCATCCTGAGTCCCTCTATTGAGTTTAGTTCAGCTATTATGTTCTTTACCTCTTTGGTGTCTTTTGTATTTCTTCTCTTTCTTTCTTAATGCTATCTTTCACTTCCTCTATTGTTTTCTGGATTCCCATAAGTATGCTAACCACTGTTATCCTAAATTCATCTTCAGGTAGTTGCGTACATCCGCTGTATTCATATTTTCTCCTGGGTTTTTGACTGGATCAGTCATTTCATTTACATATCTCTGTGCCTTTCTCTATTTGGCATTCTGTGTATATTTTTGTGTGTTGGGTTTCCCTGCAGTGATGGTTTGTGTTGGGTGATCTCTTGTTGTTGTCCCGCAATTGGCAATCAGGCTACATTACTGCCTCTACCCACAGGGTGGTTGCTATTGGTTAGTGTTCAGGTTTAGCTCTTTCAGGAGACTACCTTCTTCCTTTAGTCTTGGAGAATGGAATATTTGGTGAGTGGGATATCCAGTGGGTGGGTTATCTGGTAGGTGCATTCTGAGACTCCATGAAAAATGGTGTGGAGGGGAGGTTGGGATTTTCCTTAGCTCCCTTCCGGTTATGGTGGCTACCAGTGTAATTATACCATTTAGGCTCCTGCTCAGTCCCTTGGGTACTGGGTCTCCTTCCACTCTTCCCCAAGATGGTCTTCCCTGCCCCCATGTCCCAGCCCCACTAGACATGCTTCTCACTGCCTCTGCACTGGTTCTTCAGCCTTTTCTCCTCCTCCCTCAGGTCACCCTATCACTGCAGCTCTTATATTGAGTCCAAAATCTGCAGTTTAGCTGCATACCAGACATTTTCACCTACTCCTATCATCAGGAAAGCCTCTCTGTCTTTGGACCATAGTGCCTGCCTTTCTTAGATGTTTGCCTCTGGAAAAGAGGTGAGTTTCTCATTTCTCTGTGGTTTGAGAATCTGAATCTCCTTCCTACCAGGTTGCCATCTTCCGTCTCTCCTCTACCTCTAAATATTTTAGAGAGAGATGCACGAATATAATGAAACATACAAACACACTCACAGAGATGATTTACTAAAGTTGTGCTTCAAGTGGCAAAAAATAATATATTTGGTGAATGGTTTAATAAACTAAAAAAAATTCATGAAATTACACATATATTAAAAAGTATAGGCTAGACCTATACCAATGTATTGAAGAGATTTCATGATATATTGTTGAGAGAGAAAAAAGAATCTTAGAAATGTTGCATTTGTAGAAATTCTGTAAAAAGTAGATGTTAAGAAGAATTACAAAGATTGATAATGGATTTCAAGAAATTTAGAAGGAAAAAAATCTGTAAGACAAAAGTCAGTCTCTGGAGACATCTTGGAAAGTCTCCTACGAAGGAGAGTGGAAGGACAGGAGATTTAATGGAAGAGACTTCAACTAAAGAGAAATTCCGGATGGTTTGGCAGGCTGATAGAGAATACTACCCCATAGTTAGTTACCTCTCAGAGTTACACACTTTGCAGAAATGATCCTGACATTGTTTCCCTATCACTTTCAATCATTGATGGGGTGTAACCCATGGGAAATATGTCACTAAGACCATCATTATAGTGGATTTCAGAGTTAAGCAGCGGGAGACCAGAGGTCAAATAGCTCTCTGCTATTGGCGACCTAAGAGGCACACTTATATAGTGCCACAAATTCTATTTATCTATGTTCCTATATATCTGTTTAGAAGGAAGGGAGGATGGAAGATACGAGACAAGAAAGGAGGGAGGAAGGGAAAGGAGGAAGAAGCACTTTTTTTTTTTTTTAATTAATTGTTTATGGCATTTGAGTCCTTGGGGTTTACATAATCTATACTCAGCCATCTCAGTCACCTAAGCCACAAGGCACAACCTAAAATACATTTTTTTGCATGGAGTAATTGATGAATAAGTACTGACTATGTCATTGATTATATTTGTCCTGCAAAAGTGTTGATGGGAGAAAGAAGAGAGGATTAGACAACAATTACTCATAAAAATATGATTCTATAAAAGTGTACTTGATAAATTGCTTGATCAATTTGTTTCATTCTACTTACTTAAAATATATATATATATTTAAAACATTGGATATTTTAAAATAGAAAGGAATATATTCCATAATATGTTCAACAATTTAAATAATATAATAAGGCTGTTGATTCTCCTCCAATGTCTTTAAATTCAAAGCAATTCATATCACTATCTTTTTTGGAAATAATGCTCTTTATGGAAATCCATATGCTGAGTTTTTAAGTCACATGAAAATGCAAAGGACATGAACATGGACAAGTTGGAAAAATATCTGGCTTAAACTGTATTATAAAAATACAACTATTAAGACAGTATGGTTTAGGCATCAAAATAGACATATAGATCAACAGAACAGAGAACCCAGTAATAGTTCAATATGACCAATGCAGTCAATTAACTTTACTTTTTAAAATTGTAATTAATTTTACTGAAGGAAAATTATAACATCTCTAGGTTTAAGATATGCATAACAAATTCACATCTGTATAAGATGCAGAAGTGCTTCAGTGGAAAAAAATGTATTCATGTTGTTTTATTAATAAGTGATGCTGGAACAATTGGATATTCAAATACCATGAAAAGCATTTTTGTTTATAGCTTTCAACATATTTAAAAATTAAATCAAATGGATCATTGCAGAATTTAATATAAATCTAAAATTATAAAATTTCTAGAAGAAAATAAGAGAAAAAATTTTGTGCCCTTAAGTGCTGCAAATGTTTTTAAAATACAACATTAAAAGAAAGGTCCACAAAATAAATTACTGACTACCTAGACTTCATTAAATTTAAAAACTCCTGTTCTTTTAGAAAAAAGACATAAAATGAAACTACAAACCTGAAATTGGAAGAAAATTCTTGCAACCCACAAAACCTTGGTGAAAGATTTTTATCTGAGAATATATGTTCTAAAATTAAAAAAAAAAAAAAAAGAACAAAATACGGGCAAAATATTTTAAAAGACATGTCACTGAAGAAGATATGTAGATGGCAAGTAAGCATTTAAAAAGTTGTTCAGCATACAACACAATAGGCAAATACAAATTGAAACTTGCAATGAAATAGCACATACCTTTAGAATGTCTATTAAAAACAAGTTGTCCATAACAAGTGTTTGGAACTGACCTGGACCTCTCAATCACTTCTGCTATGAATATAAAATGGTATACCTGTTTTGGAAAACAATTTAGAAAATAAGAATTAAGCATATATTCATCATTTGACACAATCATTCCATTCCTAGGTATTTAAGCAAGAAGAACATGTCTGTGCAAGACCCTTATTCAAATTTTCATAGTATCTTATTTGTAATAGTTAAAAACTGAATTTAACCCACGTCCATTAGAAAACTACTGGATAAACAAATTGTGTTATATGCAAGTACTGTGTCCATTCAGCCAATAAATGGAATAAATTACTGATACATAAAACTACCTGGATAAATCTGAAAATAGTTATATTTTCTGACATAAAAAAGTGAAAGAAGGGATATAAAACAAGAGTGTATGCAATATAGTTTTATTTATATACAATTCTAGAAGATACAAACTAATCTAGAGTGAAAGAAATTAGGATGAGCAGAGAAAAGAGATTAAAAAATAGTATAAGGAAACTGTTGGGGAGTGAAGGGTATAGTCACTACCTTGATTATAGTAATAATGGCTTCATGGCATACAATTAATGTTTTCCAAATTTACACATTCACTATGTTCAGTTTATTGTTTGCCAATTATACCACAATCAATTTGTTTAAAATTGCTTAAAAGAATTATACTAGCAGCATTTCATATAAAACATTATATAAGTATGTGATATAGATAGATAGACAGGTAGATATACAAAACCTGAGACAAAAATCTATGAAGAGTAGATGATGGTTGTTTTAGGTAGATGGAATTTAAAACAATTTTACCCTATCTTCATGTTTTATATACAGTTCATTGTTTTTGCAGTAAACATGCTATTTTTATAATTTCAAAAAATAAAGCCATTTCATTGTGAGGCAAGTACTGATTGATGAGATATTTGTTGATTTTTAAAACTACAATGTATTATCTATATATTATGGGGCAGGCATTCATTTGCTATTTAACATAATCAAATCTAGCCTCTACGATCATTAGATAAAGCAGGAATTATGAACTCCAATTTTCTGGTGAAAAACTAAGCAATATGCCTAACCTAACAAAATTAGTGTATTTTGCAGCTAAAATTTAAATACATATTTTAATGATTTTAGGAATGTGCGTTTTTTAGTATTTCATTCCTTTAAGAACATTTCTACCATATTTATACATAATTAACAATGATACTATTATTATCGTTAATAACAAACATTATGTGCCAGATATTTTTCTAAGTGTTTAAATGTGTTCTCATTTAATACTCCAAACAACGGGTTGTAAATGCTAAAATTATTCAATTCTATAAATAAAGAACATAAGAGACATTAAACATCATTTCACAAATCATGAGCTAAGAAATACTGGAACAATACTGTGCATGGCAGTGACTTTTATCTTTTGGTTAACAGGGAGGTTGTGATGATATTAGAGCAGGGACTATCATGATTCAAGCTATACAGTAGGAATATTATGTTGATACCAGATATAGAGGGAAAAAAAAAGATTAGGTGTTGTTATCAAGAAAAAAATCAAGAACTTGTCTCATATCATGCTCATAACCTGTGAGAAATTCTACTTTGATTCCGAGTACTTGAAGCAAATTTGGTGGGGTGCTATTGCTATCCCTCTAACAAAAGAAGCCATTTATGGGCTGGTGGTCTCTACAAGCTTCAAGAGACTGGGACCCCTTTGATGCAGAAAACAACACAAGGTCTACAGGTTTCTCAGGAAATTGTGAAGTCATATGATAGCAGGTCTCAAGGAAAAGCTTAACAGAGTCTCAGTCAAATTCTACTTCCTCTACTTCACTGGGCAGGGCAGTTAGTCTTTAATTGCTCCACATAGTGATATATTGGTGAAGAAGAAGGAACTCAACTTGATAAGCTTCTAACCTGGATCAAACGCAATGAAGCAGACACATAGCATTTGCAGAGCATTATATAATCCACTTCTTCAAAATCTTGTGAGTACTATTGTGCCCATTTTGGCAAAGAAAAAACAAACTCCAAAGTGGCACATTCAACAGTTACATTCAGTATGTAAGGGTTTCAAGTCAATTGTTCTGAATTATAATTTAAAATCATTTTACCACAGCACACATGTAAGACAAAGATTAACAAAATCATTTTATGAAGGATTCAACAGTCAGTTTTTTTCTAATTTCTTTTAAAGATTTGTTTCAGTTTTAAAAAGCATCACTACCTATTTCCTACTTTCTCTGATTAGAATTAAAATCAAACTGAGTTCAGAAATAATCTCCATTTGCCTGAATATAAGGGAATAAAGTATTTAAAAAAAAAAAAAAGCTTTGACAACATCTAAGAGAGTAGTGTGCATTCTGAACAGAGGGAACACTGGTAAAGCCATCTCCCTGCTCTGTTTATAAGGGTACAGAGACTTCATCAGATCTTACAGTGATTTGTAAAAAAATACTCCTTAGACAGTTCTTACATGCCAAATTATTTTGGGAGCACATGGGTTACAACAGTAAGTAAGACAGATGTAAACCCCACTTACAAGGAGTTTATATTCTAAATAAATAAGGTAACAAGAGCATGATCAATGTTCTGAAGTCAAAGGTTAAAAAAAAAAACCACACACACACACACACACCCCACAGGATAGAGAGAGTAAATGAAGTGGTTGCTTTAAAGGTGATGTCAGTGGTTACTGCAAGAAGCAATGCTAAGTCTGCTAGACGGTAAAGGAGTCAGACACTTGACACAGAGCAAACACTGTCATTGCTCGGGGCAGAGCTGGTTAACAGTTGGTCATATCAAATAATTTTGTTCCAATTCACTTGCAGATTGAATGGTCTGTGAGTATAAACTCAGGGTGTGACAGTGTGATGTTTCTAATTATGTCAAAACCAGGAACTCTATCAACACCAGGATACTGGCCTGTGTCCTCATAGTGGTCTAAATCTTGATCTCTTAGACAATTACCTCTTGGGCAGTTTCACTGGTTTTTTGGTTTTAAATATCAATATGGTGAGATTACACATTTTATTCCCAACTTGACCTCTCCAATCAGATGACTGATTGACATCTTGTACTTACTATGTCCCTAGCTGATAGACTGATATCCAACTGTTTTCTCTAAATCTGTCCTTATAGTTCTTTCCTCTAAGTTAATGGAAATACCATTATTTTGGTTACTCAGATAAAAACGAAACAAACAAATACTTGGCCTCATCTTGACTTCTTTCTTTTAGTTTCAATCCAGTCTTTCAACCAATATTTTTATTGAACTATGACAATATAAACCAGGATCTGATGATTTCACACAACTCCACTGCTATCACTTCAACCATATCTTGCCTAAATCACTGCCATAGCTCTACCTGGTCTTCATGCATCAGTTCCTACCCCCATGACAGTCTTTTCCTTACTCAGCTACTAGAACGTTCCTTCCACACTACACATATGGGTAGGGCTTATTATTCCTCTGATGGGTTTCCAGCTCACTCTGAGTAAAAGCTAAACTCCTTCCAATGTCTTCTTCTACAAAAGACTAAGAAAGTTTTCTCTCCTTCCACTCCTAATTCCTTTCTACTACTTTATCCTGCTTACTAGGCTGCTCCAGAGTATTCCTTCAACAACTCAGATGTGTTCTACCCACAAGGTCTTTTACTTGAGTATTCCTGCACTGTGCTTTCCCTATATATGAGCATACTTTAGATCCTCAGTTCCTTCAGGTCTTTCTTAAGTAATCAGCTTTCCAACAAATCTTTCTTTGGCCCACTTGGAGACTGAAATTTCAGTCTCCCCAAATGTTTTGTATTTCTTTTGATTCCTTTATTTTGCATATCATTTATAACAATCTAAAAGGGTTTTTACTTTTTTGCATTTAATTCAACTACTCCAACAGAATAAAGCTCTATGAAAACAATTTTTTGTCTCTTTTGATCACTGTTGTTTGCAATGTTCTTAAAAGCATATGAAGTATGCAATGGTTGCTTAATAAATGTTTGTCAAATGAATGGATGATTCATTTAATGAATGTATAGAAATAACTAAGGAAAAATGTAATTGAAATGAAAACATAGCCTAATATGTCTAATATATTAAATTTTTATTTGGTATCTGTGATCCCTAGAAACAAAATCTTTAATGAAAAATATAACTATTTCATCTTGCATTCCTAGCATTTCACCCATTGGGACTCAAGAATTGATCTCTACACAGGTCTTGTGCCCACTAAGCACTTTATTATGTGTTTCCATTAATGGAAAGAACATAGCTAGGGTTTTATATTACACAAAGGTGAGAAAATTCAAAGTGATAGTTGCCATACCAACTACACACTTGGCCCCTCAGCTGATATGAATTTTTGCTATTACTTATATCTGCTCTTAACTTTTATTCTTTAAAATATATAAAGGCAATTTGTCCACCTTCTACTGCTGTGGGATTTGTCTACAATTTATGCTTCAGGGCTCAACATAGGATTATGAGGTAACAGAACTCAAAAAAATTGTTCTGTTTCCATGTCATTGAACATTGGGATGCATTACTACTGAAGTCCACCCCTAAAAGAGATTACTACTTAAAACTTGCTGCTCCACATTTGAGGAGGAGAAAACCAAGAATACATTAACATTCTACATTGGCCTCAGCTCTCTCCAGAGCCTAGGTCTTGTTAAGGTGCCTTCTCCTGACATATAGGAAACTCCATCTTATAGATTCCAGACACAAATTCTTCTCCTTAATCTTGCAATTCGCATGGAAATTAGAACCTTATGATTCATCTGTCTCCATGAGATTACTTCTTGTTTAAAGTTGACTTTGAAATGAAATAATGGCACTAGAGTAGCATGAGTGTCATTTTTTTGTATTTCCAAGGTATATTTTATGTAAACAGTATTTCATAGCATTAATTTGTCTTTTTCCAACACTACAGAAAACTAATAAGTTCATATATACAACTTTGCTGTCTTTTGTGCATTGCTCTTATATCAATGTTGTATAAATTGTATCTCCAAGATTATATCCTAATTAGACTAAATAAAAGACAGACTAGGTCAAGTTCACCAGTGTCTTACAGGTGGACAAGTAAAACACCAAGATAGACACAGCACCAATTAACAAACATGGGCTCAGTAAACTGGGTCAGCAAATCTACTTGGATGAGAAAGAATAGGGAAAGAATCATTTTCTTTTTAGATAAAATTTACACTGAATCGTTTGAAAACATATGAATGCACATAGTTCTAAAATAATACCACATAAAAATATGTATATAACAAGTTTCCTTCTTGTCCTGGTTACCCATCCACCCAGCTCTACTCTCAAATCCCCAACTAAAAGTCTAAATACGGAATCACCTTTCTTACTTTGTCATATACCCTTCCAAAATTACTTTACACAGATATAGGTAATATGGAAAGTGAATAATAGCTTTCCTTTGGAAATCAGAAATAAATAAGACTGCAAATGGATTTTAAGCACAGCTAAAATTTGCTTACATTTTCCTTGATAACTGATCAAGCCCCATCAATTCCATCTTTTTATTCTCCTTCCAAATGGATTATGAAATATCAAATTTATGCTAAGTATGGCAATTAGGTATTATTGTTAAGAACATTTTTATTCTGAAGTGCAAACGCTGTTTAAGATCATCTTTAACAGGAAATACATTACTGATATTTCATTTTTCTAACCACAGCAAAATTAAGAATTATATAGAGACATCAGTGGTGCAGATTAGTTAAAATATTAAGTATATAAATAGATTTATTAAATTCAATGGCTTATTAAATTATGGTTTAGCTGTTTAGTAATAAATTAGCATACATGTCTTCAATTTCAAATTATAATGAGCAGATTTTCATATGAAATATAATTCAATTCTATAAGAACTCAGAATTTTATAGTTTCATCATATATGTAGAATAATATGTTTATATGTATATTAACACAAACACAGACACAAAGATATATAAAGCTATATAATATCTTATATATTTTAGTTTTTGGAATCTTTACTCAGAATTGAAATTCCAGGGCAATGATAATAGTATTCTTTAACCTGCGCACTTTAAGGAGAATGTACATTCTGTGATTTTACTCCCTTAGTAGTAGTAATGTTAAATATATTTCAACTTTGTAAAGCAGACATTTTTGGTGGAAAATGATTGAATTTGAAGGGAGGAAAATTATTCTATGTCTAGTTCTGTCATTTTCTAACAGAATGTGACTTTGAGCAAGTAACTTGATCTTTTATTTTAAAGGAGTTTGGCCTTCTCCAAAACTTGGTTTAATTCCTCTGTGGGAATTAGATATGACTGAAAGTGATAGTGGAAAAAGGAAATAATAACCAAGTAACTAGAATTAAAAAGAAAAATAATGAAATTAGGAAGGTAAGAAAACATAGGGAAATATAGCTTACACAAAGATAGTGGATCTGTAAGACTTAATGTATACGTGTTACCTCTATACTTTCTACATAAATAAATCACACATCTCTAAGTTTTCTTCTCAAAAAAACTAATGTAGTGACTGATTGTATTAGAGAGGCAAGGTGAAAGGAAGAATATATTTATTGTGTATGTATTGCTTGCTGACCACTATACTGGGTTTTTTTACTTACGTTAACTCTTTTCTGGAAGAGATATAGTACCAACTATAAAATTACTACAGTTAAAAAAATCCTGATCACCAGCTTTCTTTTTCCTCCAATGTATTTAGTACTTTCATAGTTATTTTATGTGTCAACTTGACTAAATCATAGAGTGTCCAGATATTTGGTCAAGCATTTTTCTAGGTGTTACATGAGAGTGGTTTTAGATGAGACAAATATTTAGATAGACTAAGTAAAACTGGTTTTTTTCCTTAATTTTGTGCATATTAAAATATTGTCTAATCAGTTGAAGATCTGTATAGAACAAAAAGACTGATTATCCTCCAAATAAGGGAGACTTCTTCCCGACTGCTTTCAAACTGGGACATTGGCATTTTCCCATCTTCAGATATGAACTGAAACATCAATTCAAAGACTGATGGCTTTTGGCCTTTGGACTGGAATCAAGAGTTTTTAGCTTGCTAATTAACCCTGAAGATTTTGGGATTTGCCAGTCTACAAGTGCAAAAGTGCAAGTGAATTCCTTGATATAAATCTGATAGGAGAGAGAGAGACAGAGAGACAGAGAGACAGAGATCCTATTGCTTCTGTTTCTCTGAAGAACTTTGACTAATATAATTGCCATTATTATCCTGTCAATGACAATAAACTGGTGTTATGAACTGAATGCTTGTGTCCCTCAAAAATCCATACATTGAATCCCTATCTATTTATATCATGGTGTTTGGAGATTGGACCTTCAGAAGCTAGAGTTAGATGAGGTCATAAAAGTAAGTCTTCATAATATTAGTGAGCTTGGAAGAAAATATACCAAATAGCTTCTCTCTCTTTTTCTCTTGCTCTCTCTGTAAAATGTAAAAGTTTATGAAGCTGATGACTATAGGAACATTGTTAGCAACTAGAAGCTTATACTTACTATCCCTTGTAACTGATGAAATCACCATCCTTCATTCAACTGAAGAACAAAACAATATGCAGTTTTCTCAAAAATTTAAAAATAAAACTGCCATATAATCTAATAATTCCACTTTGGAGATGCAGTCAAAGGAAATGAAATCACTGTCCCAAAGAGATATCTGCACTCCCATATCCATTATAACTTATTCACAGTAACTAAGGCCTAGAAACAACACACACACCAAAATATATTATACATATCACATATAACAATATATTACATATAAAACAGAGCAAATATAATAGAATAACATTCACCTGTGAAAGAGAAGACAACCCTCCCTTTTATGATAACATGGATGGATCTTCAGGATACTATATTAAATGAAATGTCAGATAAAAAAGACAAATACTTCATGATCTCATTTATATATGGAATCTAAATAAATAAATAAATAAATAAATTTAAAAACAGAAAACAAGTAATAGAAACACAACAAATTCATAGTTATCAAGGGCAGAGGGTAGAAAATGGGAATTGGGTGAAAGTGGTCAGCGGTAGAAACTTAAAGCCATAAGATAATTAAGTTCTGGATATGTAATGCACAGCATGGTGATTTCAGTTAACAATATTATAAAGTATATTTAAAGCTGCTAAGAGAGTAGATCTTAAAAGTTCTAATCACAAGAAGAAATAATTTGTAATTATGTGAGGTGACGTATTTTAACATTACTGCGATCTTTTTACAATACGTAACATGTCACGTCATTATGTTGTACATTGTAAACTTACACAATGTTATATGTCATTATATCTCAATAAAACTGGAAAGTAAGACTAAAAAAATATGTATTGAGATTGTCAGTTATCTAAAATGTAGATGACAAAAAATCAACTAAACTAAGGTACATTGACTAGTCATTTATTGACTGATAGAATCCAAGAAAGGACTGAACATTCAAACCATAGAAATGTACTAATAAGTCTTAGATAAAAACTGCTAAAGGAAAACAACATTTAGTAACATTTGTTAGAGATGGTAAGGCAGGTTAATGGCCTTTAAGACTAGGAGACCTGTAATGGAATTTTACAGCTGGGGAGAGAAATTGTGCTCAAACCTGACTGAGCTCAACTGTATGAGCAAGTGGAAAGTTATAACCAAGGATCAGGGTGGTACTCAGTGGATGGAAAATTACTAAGAGCAAACCTCAGAGTAAGTGGAGTTTGTACTACACTGACCTAACAGGATTCTTGCTGAAAGCAAGTCATTAACTGGACTTCATCTGGGGACTGTTGCAGGATAAGGAACCTGATGAGGCATCAAGAATGAGGACAAGGATGAGTAATAGGCTTTGATTAGCTGATTTAGCAGGGTTCTGACTAAAACTAGATTTTAAAAGGAGTTACAGATATGGGCCTAGGAGATGGTTCATGAGTCTGATGTAAGTTTGATCAAACAATGAATCATCCTCACACTCAAATTAAAATTTCATTCACAGCAGCATTCAACCTTGAGCCTCTTCCCTCTGCATTGCTATTGTTTCATTTCTCTATAACCTGTTTTCCTCACATGGCATAAACATAGCCAGCCCTCCATGTAATTTATTTGGCTGCTAGAGAAGAACTGATTGTTCTCTTCAGTTCCAGTATGAAAAAATCCTATAAAGGCCTTGCTTTGGCTTAAGAATGATGAGAGATTTGCCTCAGAATGAATCAAATATGAACAGGAGGTTAACGTTTATATGGTTTACAGGACATGCAGTAGCAGTACAGAGAAAGAAGAGCGCTAGAATGCAGGCGCCATCTTGGAGCCATTGAGAGGAGGGAGGCAGAGACAAAGGAGGAGATCTAGGCTGGGCATTACATAGATATCCACAGCATTCTTGCTTGTACATTTTCTCATTATGAATAATTTCTCTACAGCCTTCTTCTCTATCTGACCTTCTGAAGTGCCTAATTCATTTACATGAAGCCTGATAACTTTGTAGGAACAATCCAGAACATCATATGGCACTGGAAAATATCAATAATGAGCCAATAACCTGCAGTTTAAGAGAAAGAGGAAATGACCAAACCTAAATATTGACCAGTATTTATTTGTCTTCTATTAATAGTCCTATTAAATGCAATAAAAATAAAGCTACATAGCTCTGATTTTCTTAAGGTATAGTCAATTGTCTTCACTGATGTCAAAAAGTACAGTCACAATGCAATTATTTTGACACATTCTTCATATTGTCCTCCTATTTTCAAGTCCCAAACAAAGGAATTACTTATTAAATTTTGCTGTACCTGGACATTGAGCAAGTTCTTTAATTTCTAAAATTCTGAGCTTTAAAAACTACAGGATATGAAGCAAAAAATTATTGTAATGTCTTCATTATGGTTAAATTAAACAGAAAAGGTTTGACTGGATGTAAAGAAAACTAAATGAGATACATCCATTAAGAATGTGAAATAGACTCCCTAGGGAAAGCTTCTCAAAGGAGTCTTTCAAAATTACCCAAGCAAAAATCTTTCAGGAAGAAACTGTAAACATTATGATCCTTATTTTCACATTGGAGTATATGTATATTTTTAACCCTTTAATATAAAAATATTTTTGAAACCTTAACTATGTATGCTTCCACCCTTGAACCAGCTCTTGCCATACTCAACATGGATCTGCAGAAAGAGGACCTGGCTGGAAAAGGTCCCTGAAGCAAATGTCTGTTTTTAAAATTAGGTAATGCTCAGAATTCTAGACAAAATGGCCTTTCTTCAGCTGCTCGGAAAGTAGATATTTGTTACCTTTCTCTGACAATAAGTACCTATGTGCTTTCTGATCCTTTTAGTAGTCATTTATAAAATCTTTATAGCTGATTTTCCTTCGACCATGATGTCTCACATTTTTTTGAATACTTAGAACCTTTTCCTGACTCAGGACACAGATGTCTACTGAACTCTATTTTCTGGATTAGACTGTTCAGGCTTTTGGTGCCTATGTTTGTCTTCCATTGGCTAATTGAATGCACCTTATTCACTCTCTGGTCTTGATCATAGTATGTCTATCTGTTGTTTATTTGTGGTCTCATATGCTTATACTTGTTATAGCACTTCATTTACCTTGATTCTGGGATTTAAGTACATTTTTGAGGGTTTTCCCTTGTCTATCTCCATGGTCTCTGCCTTGTTCTCTTTATTTCAGATTACATGAATCATATCTTCATGTAAATTATGTCATGTGTTTACTGGGGGAAAATGTGTAACGCAGCTAGATGGAAAAATAGCTGCTAATGATTGATAATTTATGTATTTCCGCATTTGACCAAGTAACTGGTACTTATTTTGGATCACATAATGTTAAGGAACTACAGAAGGCCCTAGGGTTAAGAATATTGCAATGACATATTTGTTTGGTTGGTGTGAAGGAAATAAGAAAAGAGAAAGTTAGGAGAAAGCTGGAGACCACAAAAAAAATAATAATCAGGAACAAATCCCCTTGGTAGTTTCTGACCAAATTATATCATCTATAAATACTTTAGGCTTTGGCCAAAGAATGCTTATTTAAACAGATATATATTTAAGATAATCTAAAAGGGAGACCCTACTAGGCAGGAGAATATGAAATTATTTTCAAATTTGTGCCTGGAGATTACTTTAATTCTGCCCTTCTAGACATAAAAAGACTAAAAGGAGCAACTCTTTAAGAAAAAATCTAATTTTGAATTCCAGGGAGCATTTTTTTCACAGTCTCATATCTGTGGTGACTCTAAAACATAAGGACTAGAAAATAAATAAATAAATAAATAAAATAACTCAATTAAATTATAAAGTAGTATTAAAATATTTTGTCTCCATACCATAATGCCAAAAACATCAGGTTCTGCATATTATTTACTATTTCTCCTATCCACCAAACTTATATACCACTATAATGAGGGTAATGAACTTATTTAAGAAGCAAAATAAAATAGGTGATAGTTTTTAAGGGAATCTTCTTTAATAAATCTTAGGTAAAGTACAGGCAAGCTCATTCATGTTCCATATTATAAAAGAACATCGGTAAGAATTTATTCTTTTTCTGCTGCAGTAGAAAAAATTTTACCTTTCTGAAGCATATTACTTCTTCAAAATTGTATTTTATAGAGTCTAGTCTATACTGGCTGCTTACAGAATCAAGGTCAGAGAATTTCTGGTACTTAGAGAAATGATTAATAGCATATTTGAATTTCCAACTAAGAAATAATAACAAAGCGGTTTGATAATTTCAGAGCATTCTCCAAATAACTCAAATATGATAGGGTTCGGTCTGTAAATTTGGTGCCTGGATTCAAGATTGACTCAGAACTCTGCTATAAAACTAATCCCACCAATGATGGACCAAAAATGAACATGATGGAGCAATAGGGAATGACAGAATTTGCAAAGACAAAGCAGGGACTGTTATGTTCATCTAACATAAACTTCAAAATAAGAGCCACATCATCTATCTACTGGGTCACCCTCCTAGGTCTGAAATTAAAGGTATGGCTCATCCATGAATATTGAATGTCTTGAGTCACTTTGTCAATATTCCCCAGGACCTAGTGTCACACACACTGAGTCTGGATTACTTATGCTTATTTTAAGACATTACAGTATAAGGCCTAAGATTACACTATCTTCTCTGATCTACTTTTTGGTTAGTATGCCAACCATTCAAGTTTCCTTTGGGTTCATTTACTAGGTTGTTTGGGATCCTTTCTTACAATTGTCATTGTCTTCTTGAAATTGGTTATTTGCAACAAACCATGTATATTTACTTGAGTCATCTTACTAGAAAAAGAAATCCTACAGAATTTTTAAAAGTCACTATTTCCAAGCTACCATGATCTCAGCTACTATGACCTTGTTACCTGAAGAAACTTCTCTAGATCACATCTGAGATTTCTACAACTTTTAGATTATATACTGTCTAACTAAATTTATCTAAAGAGCACACATTTCCACTTGGATCTGTTCATCCAGCCTCTAGGCTGATTACGTAGGTCTTGCACAAGTAATCAGCTCTATCTGCTTGCTTATACAATTAGATGCAAAACCATGAACGCAGTATTCTTTCCCATTACAGCCTACATCTGTTTTCTGTGTGCACATAAAAGTTGACATTCCCAGAGCCTCTGGCTTGGTTATAATAAAATTAACCAACACCTGGGGCACCCTTCCTCAGAGATTATATACAGCCGTAGTCATTTTCTTACTCTTATTTAGAGATTTGCCCCAAACAGGAGATACTTCAATAAGAACATATTTTTCAAAGTTTGATTTAATCAACAGATATTTTTTAAGTGCCTCTCATGTGTCAAGAACTCTTCTATAAGATAAGGATGCTGTAGTAAACAAAGCTTAAATTCAAATGTGGCAATTACTGTTTTTGGTAATAGACCTAATTTTGGTTAACTGGGACAGAAGCATATAATGAGAATCTAGATGGCTTCTAATCAGAAACTATATATTATTTTATTCTATGGTGTAACATTCTAGATTCATTATATGTATGCATATATACACACATATACATATATTTGTTAAGATAATTTAATCCCTTCATCAATAGCAACATATGTTAGAATAGGTATCAGCAATTTTCTAATATCTCAGCTTTCTACTCACAAGTTTTAACAATAGTTGTGACTGGAGCTTGAGTTATATACATATATGTACATATATACACATAAATATATACATACATATTCACTTTGTTGATAAAAACCTCTCCCTCTGACTGATAGCTCCTGCAATGTCCATGCTGCTCTAAATAACAAGAAGGATCTAGAGTTCAGATTGACTTTCAAACCCATGTGTCATAATAGGCTTCAAAATAAATTCCATAATATTTTATAAAACACACAGAATACAAATGATACAACTTGCACAGTAATTTAGTAAGTCAAGTTAGCAAAGTGACTCCCAAGTACAGCTTCTGATATTCCAGTTTGTCTGTGCCACTTTGGGGCATGTGTAGTTACAAAGAAAGAATTGCTTGTGCGTGTACCAATTCTATTCAAGAAGTCATCAGATCTGGAGTGCCTATAGATTTTACACCAAGCTATCCTGCCTTAGGGTAACTTGGCTAACTCTCATTCTTAGTATACCTGCATCATATCAATACCAGTTACTCAATACTAATAAAAAATATTGACAGCGAAGTCTAGTACTTAATATTCAGCCAAATTTTCATTTACCTTTGATTCTGTTTAAGTAAATGCCTAATAATACCTTGAATACTTCCCAGTTACTTAGTCTGATTTTCAGGTTTTCTTGAAATGAGAAGCAGGATTGCAGAACTTGCAAAACTTCTCTCACAGTTTTCCTGAGTAGTTCTTACATCTGGCTTCATCTATTATATGCTACAACCTTTCCATTACAAAATTGGCAAAATGGGAAATGTGTGGGTCTGACATCACTCTTATCTACTCTGAGCTTAAAACCCTTTATTCCTGTTAATTTCTACTTCCTTTTTGTTCTGCATTAGGGACAGTGTCCTGGAGCTGCAATTGTCAAGTAGCTTCTAAACCAGTTTATTTCTTAAGCGGAATTTAATCCCTTCATCGTTGGTAACACATGTGAGAATAGGTATCAGCAATTTTCTAATGCTTCAGTTTTCTACTCATAAGTTTTAACAGTAGCTATGACTGGAGCTCGAGTTATGTGCCTAAGTATATGTTAAACTGTGATGTTTAGCACAGTAACAGCAAAGAATGGTTTGACTCTTCGAAGATCAAGAAACATTAAAAGATAAATATGAGATAAATCACATTCTATTTCCTTCATCAAATAAATTCATAAGTGAAAATTGGTTTAAAAGTTCATAACTGCCATATTTCTCAGCATGCTTATTTTGTGTGGGTAGTTTTATTTTTTAATTTATTTTTTAATTGCATTTTTAACTCAATGCATAAGCACTTCTTATGATACAGTTCTATGAACTTTGAAAACCTACATAGTAATAAAACAATCATATCAAAACATAAAAGAATGTCATCAACCCAAAAAGTTCCCCTGTTCCTCTTCATAATCAATAAATCCTCTGACATCAACCCCTGGCAATCACCAATTTATTTTATACCCCTAAATTTTTTCATATTATATATATAATATATATGTGTATATACATGTGTATATATAGTAATCATATTATGTATACACATATAATCAACAATAGATTTTTGAGGCTGATTTTTTCATTCAGCATAATATATACATATGATTTAGTCATATTATTGTGTGAATCAATAGTTCAGTTCTATTAATGAATAAAATTCCATTGTGTAGCTATAATAGAGTTATTTTCCTTTGAATTATTTCCTAAGTTGAAAGGCTTTTGGTCATTTGTAATTTGGGAAAATTATGAAAAAATTCATTAAAAACATTCGCATACAGACTTTTTTGAAAAGATGTTTCATTTATTTGGGATAAATAGTAGGAGCAGAAACACTGGGCCATTTAGTATATATTTAACGTTATAAGAAACTGACAAACTGTTTCAAAGTGGCTGCAACATTGTAAATTCTCACCAGTAGCATATAGAAGTTTTTGCTACTCCCTAGCCTCATACGCACATGGTGTTGTAATTAATTTTAAATTGAAAATAATATCTTTGTCAGATATGTTGTGAAAATGATTTCACTTAGTCTGTATTTTTATTCTTTTAACAGTGTCTTTTAAAAAATAAAGTTTTAATTTTGAAGTGCTCAGTTTACCACTAATTTTTATGAATAGTGTAGTATTTAAGAAATCTTTGCCTAACTCAAAGTCACAAAATATTTGTCCTATACTTTCCTAGAAATTTTATAATTTAAATAGCTGAGTCATTTTGAGTTAGTTTTTGCTTATGATGCCAGGTTTAGTATACGTTTGGGTTTATTTGTAATTATCATTTGTTTAAAACAACCACTTACTTTTGAATTGCTTTTGTGCCTTTAAAAATTATCAGTTGAATACATCTATGTAAGTTAATTTAAGAAATATCCATTTTGTTCTACTGTCTATCCTTTCACAAATCTACTGTCTTTATTAATGTATCTTCATACTTATTTTGAAATTGGGTTGTATGAGTAAATTTACTTAGCTTTTCTTCTTCAAAACTAAATTGGGACAAGGTTTTTACTGGTTACTGTGAAGATCTTGAAGTACCCTTCTTGCCACAGATGCAACAAAACTACCTATTTAACAACCATGACCTTTAAAAAAGAACTGGGACCCACAACTCCACTAAGAGAAAGGATACACATCTTCGTGAATGGCAGGAGAAGCCGATGGGTCTCAGCATCCTCACACCTGATACTGAGACCCCAGGGCCTGTAGGGAGGGATCAGTGATTGTACAACTTCCCCAGGGATGAGGAGCTTGCCCCTCAGTAGGTGCCCCCACACTTGAAAACTGACCCACAAGCATGTGTAACTGGTGTAGAAAATAAAGAGGCTTTCCTTTGGAAAACAATTGGCTTTTGGAGAGCAGAGAACATGGAAAGTCAATAGATAAAGGGTACACTTTTAGGCCCTGGTGGTGTATGTGGTTAGATCTGCTGCCTCCCAAGGAGTGCAAGTCACATACATCTGGAGGACCTGGATTTATGTCCCAGGGATATAGGGAAACAACCAGGATAGACAACTAAATAAAACTGCTTCCTCCTCTCTCTTCCTGTCTGCCTGCCTGCCTATGCACTTTCATTCCTACCTGTACCTTTCCTATACAATCAGAAGTACACAGATCTGACTGAAGGACTTCATTTGCTGAGTCAAAGTGTCAGTGTAAAGAAGAAAGAGAAATAGCCTCCTTGTGAAAAGAAATGCTGTGGAGCACCCTCTCCCAAGATACCTATGTGCAACGTGGGCACTGGCAGCTGCAAAATTATACGTAGTCCCCAGAATCCAGTATCCTGTCCCTCCTCCACTAGAGGTTTTATGGTGCCAAACTCTTTGTGCTTTCAGTTACATTTTTTCAGGTTGTAGGCACAGCGTACATTAAGCAGTGTAGAAACAGTCACCTGGGTCATCAATCCCAAGCAGATAGCTGATTTCCTCAAAAGCTCTCCAGTTAGAGGACTAGAGATTTTAACAGGAGAGTATGCTTTTTCTGCAACCAGTTCTCCACTCCCTCTCTACAGTGGCCTCTATTTGTACTGTGGCCTGCTACTGGCCTTGACCACACCTCTTGAGTCTTTCTCCGTGTGTCTTGCTACCTCTGCCAGTGACCCTGGTGGGAAACTGTGTTTTGCCTACCCCAACTATAACAACGTAGGCTGAATTCATGGGCCTCAACATAGTGCTGGTTCTAGAGCTGCAACAATTATGACAATTCTGGCTATTAAGTCAGAGAAACCTACATCATAGAAATAAACATAGAGTACTAAACAAAATGAAGAGATATAAAAGTATACGTGACATGATAGACCAAAACCAAACCCAAGGGGGGAAATCTGAATGCAACAGGATTAAATAAACTACTCTCAGAAGATTTTAAAGCGCCAGTTTTAATAATACTCACTGACATAAGGAGAGCAATGGAGGAACAAAAAGAGAACTATTACAAAGACAGAGACAATATGAGGCATTTCAGACAGAATTTGTTGAGCTGAAGAACACAACAGAGGGGCTCAACAGTAGACTAGAAGCCTCCAATAAAATCAGTGAGCTTGAAGATAGAGTAGTGGAATGCATCCAAGCAGACCAGTAAAAGAAAAGAGAATTAAATGAACATAGTACGTAGAAATTATGAGAAAATATTGAAAGGAATAACATTCACATAGGTGTCCCAGAAGGAGGTGAGAGAAAGGAGAAGAAACCTTATTGGAATAAATAATAGATAAAAATTGCCCAAACCTGAGAAAGAAGCCAGACATGCAGGATCCAGAAAGCAAAAAGAGTTCCAAATAAAATAAATACAGACATATCTCAAGACACACTATAATTAAAAGACCAAAACCAAAAATAAAGAGAGAATGTTATAAGTTTCATACAAAGGAGCCTCTATCAGACAATCTGAATTTTTCAGCAGAAACTTTGCCGGCCTGAAGGGAATGTCATGATATACTCAAATTGCTGAGGAAAAAAGATTTTCAACCAATACTACTCCACACTACTAGATTATCACTTAAATCTGAAGGAGTGTTAAAGAGATTTACTAATAAACAAAAGTTACAGGAATTCATCACCATGAAACCAGTCATACAAGATATGTCAAAGATATTTCTATAACAAGAAAAAAAAAGCCATTTAAAAGCAGCAAGACATCAAAAATACATGTGAGGAGGAGAGTAAATATGGACTGTCAAGAATGCTGCTTAGAATGACTTGCTTTCAAGTTAAGACAATTTAAAAGCAGAGGAAAATATCCATAAACCCCAGAATAAACTCAAAACATGATTAATGAAGAAAATGAAAAGGGAAACCAAACACAGCATAAATGTCTTCAAAGCCCACTATAAGTAAGTGAATCAGAGTCTGCAACAACCAGAAAACAAAGCAAAATACAATAAACTATTACATATAAATAATCGTATCTAATGGTTAATGATTGAACTCATCAATCAAAAACCATAAAGTGGTTAAATAGATTTAAAAACATAACCTAACTTTCTGCTACATACAGGAAATACATCAACATTCTAAAGACAAATGTTGGCTCAAAGTCAAGGATTGGAAGACATTCTTAAAATATATAATGGCAACCTAAAATACAGAGGAAAGAACATTATGCAACAATAAGGAGTTAATTCAGCAAGAAGATATAACACTTATTAATATAAAACCAGGGTGCATCAAAATATATAAACCAGTTATTAACAAAACTAAAGGGAGACATTGAAACCAACACAATAATAGTAGAAAAGCCAATACCTCAATTACAACAATGGATAGAGAACCAACCATAAATGTAAGAGAAAAAAGCAGTCTTTAAAGACAAATTAGAAAATATGACTTAACAAACATTGAAAGAATTTTTATCCAAAACTGCAGAATTCACTTTTTTTCCTCAAATTCTCATGAACATTCTCAAAATTAGACTATGTTGGTAAATAGGTATCAAAATTTTATATAAATCTAAGCACAATGGTATAAAATTAGAAATAAACCACAAAAAAGAAAGCTGGAAAATTCCAAAATATATGAAGGCTAAATACTATGCTTCTGAATGACTTTGGATGTAAGGAAATCAAAGGATGTTAAAAGTACTTGTAGACAAAAAAGAATGAAGACACAAACTATTCTAAACACCTCCAATAAGGCCTACATTACACTGATGCCAAAAGCAGATTTCAATTTTTTAAATAAAATTACAGATCAATGTATCTGATGAGCTTAAATGCAAAAATCCTGAACAAAACATTAGTCAACCAAATTCAATAATATATCAAAAAGAATTATGCATCATGACAAAGTTGGATTTATTCTAGGGATGCAAGAATGGTTTAACATATGAAAATCAATTAATGTAACAACAAAAATAAAACAAGCAAAAAAGGAAGTCATATGATGATATCAATAAATCCAGAGAAAGCATTTGACAAACTTCAGCAAATATTTGTTAAAAACTCTCCAAACTATAGGTGAAAATGGAATGTACCTCAACACAATAAAGTCTATATATGACAAACCCCTATCATCTTACTCAATGGTGAAAACTGAAAGTTTTCTTCTAAGATTAGAAAAAAAAAAAAGGTAAGGATACCCATGCACCACTGAAATTGAACACCATACTGGAAGTTCTAGCTAGAACAATTAGAAAAAAAGAAACAAATGTAACCCAAATTGGAATTCCCCAGATAGCATACCAGTATATACAGAAAACCCTAAAGATTCTACAAAATAATACTGGAATAGATGAGTACAATAAAGTGACCAGCTACAAAATGCAAAAATCTTTTGCATTTTATATGCAATTATTTGCAAAATATAAATTGCATATAAATAGGATAGAAGAGAAGAAAATTAAGAAAACTCTCCCTTTTACAATAGAAATAGAATTAAATACCTTGGAATAAAACTAACAAAGGAGGCGAAAGATCCGTACAATGAAAACGACAAGACTTTGTTGAAAGAAATAGAGAAAGATACAGAGTTGGAAAATATACCAGACACATGCCTGGGAAGAACTAATAGTGTTAAAATGACCATCTTACCTAAAACATTTAATGCAAACCCCATCGAAATTCTACTGGCATTTTTTCAAGGATGTAGAACAAAAAGTTTTAAATTTGTATGTAATCACAAAAGACCCTGAATAGTCAAAGAAATCATAAGAAAACAGAACAAAGTGGAGATATCATATTTCCAGGTTTTCAACTATAATACAAAGTGATAGTGATTTAGAAAAAAAACTGTATAGGACTGGAATAAAAACAAATGCACATATCAGTGGAATAGAATCACCAAAAATGGATTCAAACATGCACGATCAGTTAATTTATTATGAGTCAAGAGCATAAGATGGAGAAAGCCAATTCTTTTCAACAAATTGTATTAGGAACACTGGATAACCACACAAAAGTATGAATCTAGACCTCTCTCTTAACACCACACACAAAAATCACTTCAAAATGGAGTATTGACTCAGATGTAAAACTGGAAGCTATGAAATACTTCAAATTAAACTTAGGCAATATGTTTTATGATATCAACCTCAGGACTTCGGGGACACAACTCCAGAAGCAAGGAAAACAAAAGCAAAAATAAACACTGGGGCTACATCAGACGAAAACACTTCTGCACTGCAAAATATTCTATCACCAAAATTAAATAACATTCTACTAAAAGGGAGAAGAAATTGCACGTCAATACCTATGAGTAGGGCTTAATCTACAAAATATATAAACAATTCAACTAAACTCAACAATAGAAAAAAATCCATTCAAAAGTAGACAAAAATATCTGAATTGACATTTCTACAAAGAAGACTGATAGATGGCCAACAGGCACATGAGTGTAGTAACTCCTCTCTTGTTATTAGGAAAATGCAAATCAAAAAAAACAATAAGATATCACCTCATACCTGTAAGAATGACTGCTCCTATCCAAAAGACTGGAAACAACAAATGTTGTTAAGGATGTGGAGAAATGGGAACACTTTTACACTGTGTGTGGGAGTAAAAATTGGTGCAAACATTGGAAATCAGTAGATTTCTCGAATATTGAGACTAGAAATTTCATATCATCCTGTTAGCCCATCTCTAGGCATCTACCCGAAAAATTCAAATACGCCAATTTGCAAAGATATATGCTCCCCAAGTTTATTGCAGTGTTATTTGTGATAGCCAAGAATTGAAAACAACCCAAGTATCTGCCATGTGCCCACTAACAGATGAATAGATAAGATGTGGCATATATATGTATATATATACATACATACATAAGTATACATCTTATTTGTATTTATTTGAATATATGTATGTATAAAACTTACATATGTTTTTATAAGTATTGCATCATTGAATTATTGAAATCTGTACATTTCTGGGCATTCCTTGTAATAAACTTCCAAAAGTAAGAAAAATAAAGCACCAAAACTAAATTGGATAATTTAAATAATTTCCTCTCCATATAACATTTAGCAATAATTTATTCAAAGTCCATGAAAAATTCTGCATTGGAAAGATATTAAATCCACATCTCAGTGTAGGGTTCACTCGTCTGTTACCAGAACTGAATATTCTAATCTACTAAGTTCCTTTATTTGAGACATTTTTTTTTTACTTCTTTCACCAACATTTTTCTTCTTCTATGAAATAGGTCACATAATTGTGTTCTTAGGTCACATCTACATAGTTCTATTTTTGTGAGAGCTATTTTAGTGGTATTATTTTTAAATGGATTTTTCCACTTTAAGCTTCACAATGGGACTTTGATGACATAATGAAAATTTAATGTTGAGATAAAATGGTGATATAAAAATACTGGGTATAAAAGTAATATTTGAATTTTTGTATAAAGCAGTAGAATCTTATAAATATATTTCAAGTAATATTACTTCTAGTTTTTATTTTTAAACGTTTCTTATTGTAAAAGTGATATTCACTGTAGAAAATTTTGAAAAGGCAAAATTCATAAAAACAATAAAATTATTAATTTTAGCACACATAAATGTTGCTAATGTTTACTGTTAACGCTAATTTATGATTTATATAACTGTTTTGATTATTAAAGTTTTCTGGAATTTGGTCAGCAAAATTAAAAGCTATAATTTCTACTTCCTACTTAATATTATATCTGGTAATGTCATGTCATATTATTTTCATTTGTAGCTATTAAAACCTTCTCTTAATGACTATTTATAGATTTCATTTTCACGTTCCAGATATAGATTTATAGAGATGAAATATATTATTAAAACCAATCTTAATTAAATACTTAAATTTCATATCTATAATATTTAGAAACTAAAGGGTAAATTCTGGAAACACAGTTTTCCTAAGCAAGAAAATTTATTTGAATGGTAACATTTTGAATCTTAACTCAAACTAAAAATGCATAATATATTTTAAAATCATATTGCTATTTACTGGGAGTATTATAATGCCCATTAAAACAATATACAGAACTACAGAATAGGTTCTGATATAGCATAATTAGTGCATAAAACACATTAGTCTGCTTCCATACATTGAGTTTCACTGATTTTGGCAGTGGTTTGATTTATGTTAATAATACACTCTGACACAACCCAAAAGGTGGATCATTGGCCTTAATTTTACAGAAAGCATATAAATAGACTAGGGGATGATACTGGAAAGAACAACAAAACCACGATTCTGCCCAGCTATAATACTGCACCATTATAGAGCAATTTCTCCTTGGATTGCACACCTGCTTTCTGGCCCATTAAGTCCTGCTGTCTTTACAAGGAACTGAGGTTGTAATGTCTTTCCCAAATGCATATTTTTATGGGACCATGCATAACAAGTACATATGAATGTACATGTTTCCAATCTCATTTTTAATATGTTCAATCTGACTAGAACAGGAAAGGAATCACCTTAGAAGATAAATCTTTTAATTGCTTATAACTCTGCTGTAGCCATTTCATGACAAGTGTTATAAGAATTCCTTGCAGCTGTGGGGAATTATTATTCTGTTCACTTATGCATTCCTTAAACATGATCTGATATCATTTTTCATAAAGAAGTGGTATTTAGGAATAATAATGTGCACAACGGCTCTGATTTTATTTTTATTCACAACAAAATTCCACTGCAACAAACCCCTGCAGTCACCTATCATTACAATAATTCCGATTGGCTATTTCTCCCCCTCTCACTGATGTGCGCAGACCACTTCTCAATGACGTTTTCATGGTTTGCAGAACATATCAAGAGTTAGCTGCAAAAATCATTTCAGCAGTAGACTTCCATTGGGAATGTCAATGAGCTAAAGGCATTTTGGGAACACTATTTGCATTCCTAAACTGTATTTTATTGGCAGGATTAAAAATGTCTGAGATGAAAGAAGCAGTTATCTGTACCTGATGAAACAATAGACTTTCACCAGTGATGCACATGTGCTGAGAAGGCAAGTCAAGGAGGAGATTATAAAATTAGGTTCTAGGATTCTCTAAAATGTAGTCTGGAATCCAAATCTGCAAATTTTTTTTTACCTTTAAAATTTCTGATACAAAGTTTGCAAAGTTATGATTATTTTAATTTTTAAAATTAAGAATACATATATAGATTTTTTTTTCATTTTGATTCATCACATCAGTTCAAAGTCATCTTAGTGGGTTAATTAAGATCAAAACGGTTCACTATTATTCCGTCATGTAAATAGATTTATAACTTATAGTTGCAATTACTAAATGACAGTATTTCTTAAAATAGTATATGTAAAACTAGTTTTATTCTTTCAACACTCAGAAAATATTGTGTAGGGATAAAATGTACATTGATACTCTGGCAAATTCCTAGGAGACAATGATATTTAAAGAAAAGGAATAAATGGCAATTCCAATTTCTGATTTAACTTTAAGTTTTAGGGTTTTTCATTTATTGTAACAAAGAAAGAAGCTTTTTTGGAAGAAGGAAGAGAAGAAAGAACTTGTTTATTTGTTTTGGTTATTACCCTCAGGCTTTTAGGCTTTACATGGTCTACACCTCCATCACAGACTGGTGTAATCCTGAGCAACTAGGTGTGTCTGATATGACTTTAAAAGGACAATATTTCAGATATCATTATTTCAAATTTTTGCTTAATGATACTCATTTCAAAGAAACAACCTGACACAGCTCAAAGAATATAGATGTCATAGCGACTAAAAAGTAATAAAAATAGTATTTTTGACTTAGTGTATATTTATTCAGTTTATTTATTTTCTTGTGTTTTCTAACAATGTGTTTGCTCCCTATTTTAGGAACCTGAGATTGTTAAAATGAGGCAAGGGGAAAAGAAGACAAGCTCTTCTCAAGGACAGAGCCAAAGTACCAAAGGGAAAATCAACCAGAAAAAGAGCAGCCATCTGTTTTGTTCCCAACAAAAATGTAAAATCATGTTATCTTTCAGCACGGGAGCACAGGAAGCCTTAAAAAAAAAAAAAAATAGCCCTTAGAAAAACTAAATATCAGTTCCATTTTCAATAATAGTTAAAATTTTATTTATATTTTCACATTGTTGTACTTTGGCATAGTAGTTGACTTAGTTAAAAACACTAAGTGCTCACATCTATTCATAAACTCACATGTGTAAAAGACATTTGGGAGAAGTTTTAAGTGAGAAGAAAAGGAATTATCTGCATAGCTCAATGAAAGTGAAATGAATAACAAGGACAACTGATGCCTAAACCTTGTATAACATAATCCTAGTTAGGTTTTGAATTTCGCAATTTCTTGGTCAATGCACTGACTCATAGAATGGATTCCCAAATTAGATCAAAATACTCTGTGACTTAACTTTGGGGTGATACCTCCCTGTGCCTGCTCTTAGGACTTTGCTCCTGTGTTATAAAATCATGTTGTTTTGAAATATCAAACTACTTGAAAAGTGAAAACTCTAACCACTTACCTTATTTCCTGATCCAATTGATACCAAAATGCTCATTACCTTCTTTAACAGAATGTATCAAATATAGTGTTTTTGCAAATCAATCATTTCCAAACCAAATTCTCTATGTTCACAAATACCTATTCAAAATTCTTAAATAATTGATGTTAATGTTAGTGTAATATAGTTAAATATAACCTATAATACTTTTTCAGGAGACTAAAACTACTCAAAGATTTGTTGGGTGTGAGAATTTGTTAATATGATTAAGTAGTAAATAGCAGTAAAAGACTGGATATTTATCTATTTAATCTTTACAATTCTGTGAAATATTGTTATCCTGTTTTGTTTTTGCTTTTGATTTTTAAAGGAAAGTTGCAGGCGGGAATGAAGGCAAGTAGGCAGGGAGGCAGTAAGGGAAAGGAGGAAACAGCATCTTTATTTTATTTGTAATTACTTGTTCACACTAGTTTCTTTCCCCTTGACCCAAGATTCAAATATGTGGCTTGCTCCTTTGGAGACATTTAGATATAACTGCTTGCCTCACTGTGGCACATTACTGCATGTTTTCTTAGAAAAGCTACTTAAGAGTCAGAGAAGTCAAATAATATACCCAGTATTCCACAGATCTCATCTGAAGCCAGGACATTTTGATTCAGACATCTATGGTGCTGGTAAAGAATAGTATGAGAAATGCTATGTTGTAAAAATTATGAAGTTTCATTAAAGCCAGTTACATAAAAACAGTTCAGTAATATTTCTGCTACCCAGGTATGTTCTACTTTATGTAAAATACATTAATAGAAAAAATTTAATCAAGTAGCTGCATATAACCAGGTTGCTATGCATTCACATTGTCCTTTTATCAGAGAAACACTCTAGATCTTTGGTCCAAGAATCAAGGTAATATTGGACTTGGGAATCAGCAAAGACTTTGATTGTTGGCATCAAGGTTTACCAGTTGTCTTTAGCTGGCTTGCTTTTAACTTCTATTAGTAACAAATTTACAAGTGAGAATAATAAGCCCACACAGAGAGTAGAGGGAGAAGGGAAGACATAGAAATAAATTCTACTTTGTATCTCTAGACAGAATTGTCAAAAATTAAACTCACGCAGAAGAGATCTTCATATAGTTTTGTCTAGTTTTCATGGCATAGAAGTACAACCATCCTGGAAATCCATCTGGAAGAACCTACTAAATCTAAACATATACATTCCCTTGATTCCCAAACCATGAATTATTGTGGCCACAGAAACATTACTTTAATGGTTAAGATACTGAAATAACCTAATGTTTATCAACAGTAGAATAAATGAGTGATGATAAATTCATAAAATAGAAACTACACAGCAATGAGAGTAAACAAATTTCAACTACATACAAGAGGATAAATATCATATATACAACTTACATACTATCTAATATTACATATACAAGATCAAGCAAAGGAAGTTATACTCAAAGAGTTCTGATTTTATCATATCATATTAATTGAATAGGAAGAATCAGAGGAGAGCACAGGGTTAAAGGCAATGTTGTTCCTTAATTTAGATGTTTTTACATGATGGTACATAACATATGACAATTTAGAGAGTAATATATTAAAGATACACTTACTTTTCTACATGCATATTTCAATCAAGGAAAAAATATGAAAATATGTTTCTGCTAAAAGTATGTGAAGATAAAATTGTTCAAATTAGTATAGGAATTATTTATGCAGCCAAAGGATTTTGATTTAATTATCATCTTAGTTTTTCAATTAACTTACAATGACAGAATATTTAGGTTGTAATATTGTGGTTGAACATTATAGAGAAACAGAAGTTGACATGAAGTGCATTTCAAACTGGAGATGTTACTTTTGCAACAATCATTGTTGTGTTTCTATAGGTTTCAGTATTATATTTTACAATATTTATGATGCAATGATTTTTACATAGCACATATAGAGATTAAGGTTAATTCCAAAGTAGTCAATTTATCTAGAAATTATGAGAGCTTGTGATGGTCACAATGGGACTTTCTTTTGCTGAAGCACCAAGAAATGTAAGGACAAAAACCTTCCCTGAACATTACTTTTCCCTATCAGAAATCTTCATATATAATAACGGATTTATAATAAATTGCTTTAAGAATCTTTGAGGAGATAAAAAGGTAAAAGATAGCACCCTTGAGGAAAATTTTATTTTTCAACTAAAAGATTACATAGAAATGAGTGTTACATGATTAAGTGTTACGTGTTTATTAGTCAATTTAATATGTTACTAATTTCAATATATGCTCCATCATATTATAGGTCTCATCTTACAATGGTTCTACAGAAACAGAAGCTGAGAGGAAGCTTTATGAAAATAAGACTTATTAGAAAGGATTCTCAGGAAAAATGATCACGAGAGTGGGGAAGTTGGACCAGGAAGAATGGGCCAAATAAGCCTGAGATATCTAAGTCCTACTATACCTAACAGGCTCAATCTGTCAGGAAGCTCTGGAGACACTGTAGGAAAAAACCTCAAACTAACCTGGATCAAAGGAAGAGAGAAGAAACACTTAACCTCCCAGGTCTGAAATCTTTGTCTAAGTGCTAGCTTCAAAGGGGAATTACTTTTTAAGCATTTCTGGCTCCCTGGGTTCACAGGCAAAGCAACAGCAGCCCCAGGCAGTCTTCTGACAGAGTCACACATGTTGGATTACAGTTGAAGAAAGCCCAACAAGAGCAGGTGTGCATAGTAAAGGAGTTTGAGGGGGTTTGAACAGGGTATTGATGGCATCTGCTATGATGGATTTGATGTCTTTTTAAATCAAAGAATGATTGTTCACTTTATAAAAATGACTCCTTACACAGCTTTTTTTTTCAAACCAGTGATGAATCCCCTTAAATAATGAGGATGAATTTATATTTTTTATAATTAGTGTTTTAGGCATGCTATTAGTCACCAAATATCATTGTAAGTAAAAAAGGGATGAAAAGAATTAATACAACACTGTCTCCATTCCCACCCAATTAAAATTCACCAGATAAGAACAAACAAATTAGAAAATTAGGTAAAACTATTACAAGGTGCCATGGGATGAGCTGGGATCACCTATTATATTTAATGTTCATGCTTCACAGTGGAAGCAACTTTTGTTTTATTTATTCACTGTAGGAAATTTTAACATGAATACAGGAGAAAGAGAATTCATTGAAGGCCCTGGCTATAGAGTAGTGGATATGATTGTGTACTTTAGATTGGTAGAAGACTGCTGATGGAATGGAATAAGCAACAAGACTAAATTATTAGACATTACTATGAGAAACTTTAAAAGTTTACTATAACAAAATTCGGAGGTGTAAAAGTATGAAGAGATGTTCACCTTCATGATTCATTAGAGAAATACAAATCAAAACAACAAGAAATCACCTCACACTTGTGAGAATGACTGCTGTTGAAAAGACAAAAACAAACAAATGCTGGTGAGGATGTAGAAAAAAGGGAACACTTGTACACTGTGGGTAGGAATGTGAATTGGTGTAGCCACTATGAAACAGAGTGTGGAGATTTCTCAAAAAATTAAGAATAAAAGTATATGAATGAGCTATTTCACTTCTGGGTGTTTATCTGAAGAACATGAAAACAGGAATTTCAAAAGGTAAGTTCACCGATAGTTCACTGCACCATTATTGACAGTTGTCAAGATAAGGAAACAACTTAACTGTCCATTAACGGATGAGTGGATAAAGAAGACATGGTTTTTCTACAGATGGAATACTAATCAATTATTAAAAAAAGATGAATTCCTTCCATTTTTGACAACATGGTTTGAACTTGAAGGGAGTATGTTCAGTGAAATAAGTCTGGTGGAGAAATGCAAATACTTTATGATTTCACTAATATGTAGAAGATAAAGAAACAAATCAAATGAACAAACAAAACAAAAACCAAACCCTTAGATGCTGACAATAAAACAGCAGTTATTGAAGAGTAAACAGGGTAGGGCATGGGTAAAATAGGTACAGGGGTGAGTTGTATAGTGTTGGATGGAACTAGACTTTCAGAGTCATCATAATATAATGTATATATATATATATATGTCAAATATGAAGCTGTACACCTGAAACAAAAAGGAAAAACAAAATAAACTTTTAGATTATCATCAGAGGAGCAACAGGCTGAGGGTAAGGTAAATAAGGTAAAGGGGATTAGTTGTATGATAGTAAATGGAGATCAGAATGTAGCATATACTTCTGTCAAATTGTAATGCTATCCTGAAACCAGCATAATGCTATAAACAAGTGTTATTTCAAATAAAAAATAAAAGCATTGAATATAAGAATGTAAAAATTAAGAGTTTGTACTAGTCTGTTCAGGCAGTTATAATAGAAGATTATAGAAGCCAGAAATTTATTTTTCATATTTCTGGAGACTGGGAAGTCCAAAGTCAAGACACTGGTATATTTGGTGTCTGGTGAGAATCCACTTTCTGGTTCACAGAAAACAGTCTTGCTGTGCCCTCACATGACAGAATGGGCAAGGGAGCTCTCTGGGGTCACTTTATTAGGATCACCAATTCTATTGCTAGGGATGCATGTTCATGACTAATCATCTTCCAAAAGCCTAACTTCCAAATATCACAATTGGATGATAGGTTTCAATACAGGAACTCAGAGTTTAAGATGCACAAGCATTCAGTCTTCAGCAGAATTAACAAAGTTCAAAATACAATGGAAATATCTGATCATGGGTTACAAATAAATTTAAATATGAAGATAATTAAAATAAAATCAAAGAACTAAATGATTTGATGTTTTGAATAATTTGAGTCAGAGTTACAGATTTGAATGAGTTGTCAAAGTCATCATAAGATGCACAATTTTCCTGGAGGCTAATCAAGTATCACAGAGAAGTCAAGAAAGTGGTATAACCATATGACATAAATCTCAGAAAAAAAAGGAACTTTGTATTAGGGAAGAATATCAATAACGAAGTAGCTGTAAAGATCTAGGAAAATGAGTGTCAGACCTTCTACTTGAGAAATCCACATATGAAGATGTGCCACTAGGAAATGCCATTCTTCAGTCAGGGCACCAAGTTTAGGGAATGGAGCATGGGTGCTTGCTGCAATGGAAAGGATTCCTGAAAGTACCAGGTAAACAGTATGGAGGTTTTAGGATTCAATAAGAGTGAGTCTAGAATACTCAAAGCACAAGAATATGAGAGAGGCATTTAGGATGAAGACAGGACAATCAGCATGGTTGGAATCAACTGTGCTAGAGAATTCAAATGAACTCTTTATGCGGTAGCATGTGTGAATGTGAGGCAAAAAGGCCAAGGATTTGAGAGACTGGGGTTTAGTAGTAAAAACTGGACATGAAATGGAAGGATTCATATCATATTATCCTTCTGCTCAGATCTTAGCCAAGGATTCAAGATTACAAATTAATTAACTCAAATGATGATGGTGGATAACCTGATCTCTACTTTCCATAAGTTAAAATATAAAAATGTCTTTAACTTATGCCTTAAAATTTATATAACTCATCTCAATGATATTTTATGTTTTGTCAGATGTGAGACATTTTGTTGCTGGGAAATATAGGATTTGGAAGTTTAAATTCTGAAATGGAAAGGAATATTATGAAACTATATAAAGAGGTATACTTAGCTCTGCGTTAAGGCTTGGATAAAAGCTGCTTCAATGTAAGATAAAACTTTGGTGAAAATTGGTCCATATTTCTTCTCAGGGTGGAATTGGAATGCTGTTTGGAAAAAGTTTTCTTATTTGGGATAGTCAAAATAAAGCAAAATATTGAAAGAATAAACATTTTAAGATTTGTAAAATAAAAGAATAAAATTAAACTAAAAAAAAGAAACAACAATACAAAGTCGGTAAGTGAAATTAGTCAAAATGCCAAGCAGCCTACAATCTTAATAATTTAGTTTAAGCAAATGCAATTGCAAATGCCCATGTTTTTCATACTTATACAATTGAACTGTATTAAACTAAATTTCTCAAAATGTAGTATTTTTCTTATTCATTCATTCAATAATGCTATATATACATACATATGTATGTATGCATATATATATGTGTATTACATATATGCTGAATCCTTGCCATATGCCAGGAATGAATTAGACAATTGGTCTACAAAAGTAAACCAGAAACACAAAATTCATGCATTCCCATCCCGTAGAGCTAAAACTAGCATACCTCCAGTGATACAGGCACCAATTATGGAAAATTATGCACATAATATACAGGTTAAATTTTTTCACAGATGATAAAAACATTATAAAAATCTTTATTTTCATATTAGTATTTTCAGCTAGTATATATTATACACACATAAATATTTTATGCTCATAATAAATATCTAAATTTTTAATATTTGTCATATTTTGTCCTAATAATCCCTAACAATCTTAATGTTAAACTCAAACCAAAGATTTTCTCTTCATTTCAATGCTATCGTAAAATTTTCTTTATCTCTTGATGGTGTTCACACTTCACTATGTAGCCATGCTTTATTCCCTTATTTTTCATTTATATGGCTTCCTCACAGACATGAATCAATATATGATTGCATAGAAAGTCCGTATTTCCTGACAGATGTGATTTTCATACTGGATAGAAGAGAGATAAACAGTATATATCAAAAATATAATTACTAAAGTCAATTTAAAGGGGATGGGAGCTTTGGTCTCCCCTCTATCTATTATTATCACATTCAAAATATGTTAGCTAACAAAATGTATACTGATGTCAAACAAGCAAGTCACTCCCAGGGCATTCTGTTCTTTTTTAAGTGCAACAATTATCATCATGTCCTGCATTAAATGGGGCCTGCTTACATAAGTAGATTTTAGTAATTTTTAGATATGAATTCTGGGTTTGTGACAATTGTAAAATGGCAATGTGGAACATAACAGAGAACAGTTTTGGAGTAACGGGGTTTATATTTTATCCTATATTTGCAGCTTTTTTTAAACTAAGGTTGAATGATTCAAAGAATATACTACTAATAAGGTCAAGTTTATAGTCTGTGTTCATATGTCATACTAGTCCATTATGAATTAGAACTCAGACAATACAAAATAAATCTTGCGTAATCCCATGTCTCTTTGTAATAAATGTTTTGTGCTTAACTTTATTGCTGTTATATTTTATTTTACATTATCTCTTCAAAAGACAGCTGACTAACTACAAATGAATTCATGTATAATATATGAGAATCAGTATTTTATCTGAAAATACCACACCTGTACATTTTTTGACTATGTCCCAAAGATTTCTCTGATAATACTCTCCATTGGGCCATACTGCCAGTATATCTGAGATAAACCTCTGATTTACCAGAATACCACATTTTCTGATTGAGAAATTTTATTGTAAGTAACATTAGGAACATTATTTTCTTAAGTCCGTTGTCAACTATAATCTACAAAGGCAAATTAAGCTTAAATTATAGTGCTCAACAAAGTGAACAAAATAAATAAAGGCAGCTACCGATGAACTAAGCACAATACATTTTCTTGATGACCTGTTAAAAATATTTTATATTCTTTAAATGATTCACAAATACAGCTCTCTAATGTTAAAATAGTTGATCTAATGATTTTTAAAAAGTTAAATCAGTTAATAATAATTGGAAAAACTGGACTTATATTCCACTATTCCATTAAATATTGTTCTTCTGAGGCAGGTGAGACTCACAATATACTATTTCCAGTTTTAAGACGGCAAGTAACTATGACCTCAATTTTTCATCTTTGAGGTGTTTCTATTGCTATTACATGTCTTACATAAGAAATGACATTCACATGGTGATTTTATTTGCATATTCTTACATTTGTGAAAATATTATTACATAGTAGACTGGATGGATTCAGAGTTCCTATTTCAAATTCAACGTGTTGTGGAGTCTCTCATCATACAAATAATTTTCAGTCTATATGAGATTCCCATACAGATTCTCATATAGAGAAGGTAAAGAATAATTAAGAATAGAATTTATCTATATATAACAAAACCATAATGAGCTCATATCATTGACAAATGCCAATTATTTACATATTCTCTTTCTAGGTCCATCTGTATAACTAGCTCATAAGCATGAAATTTTTTTTAATTCCCATATTTTTTATATTGAATTTAGGCAACAGTATACTCAAAACTACTGGTTGTTTCACATAAACTTTTAAGTTATTAATAAATTCTAAATGTTTTAACTGGATGCCTACTACAGAACTAGTAAAATTGGAAATGGAGTGAGGTTTTTAAATCCACAAAATGCAATTTAGTTAAGATCACTTTTTATTATTGATTTTTTAAGGGAGAGTGCATGAAGAGACAGGAGGAAGAAGTGTTTTAATTATTTTATTAAATTATTCATCTTGCTTGTTCTTCCCTGGTCTCATGTCTCAAACGTAGATCCTTGGGATGTATGTGAATCATGTCTGATCAGAGGCAGTAGATAATGCAACTATACTACTCCACCAGGACACACCACTCTTCCTTATTTAATAGACAGAACTCTGTCAAGACATACCACTCTGTTCAAAATACTGCAAATTCTGTAAGTATTATAAGCAATTCTAAGGTCAAAATTTATTGGGTAATCAGTCTCAGCTATAAAACTTTTCTACAAACAACTGTATTCTCCTAGACAGTTTGCTCCATGAAAGTGAGTATAACTTCTGTTTCAAGACAAAGGTATTTTGAAACATGAGACTGGAAAATACACTGTGTAAAATCCCATGAAATACTTTGGTATCATTTTACTATAAAAATGGCCAACTTAACTTGAACTGAACCATTACAAGAGTGGAATTACACATATTCAAAACGGAACTTAGCACACATACAAAAAGTACTATAAAGTTAACAAAAAAGTATTTACTGAGCAATCAGAATATATGTTTAAAATTATAATATATCATTTATTTAGGTAATTAAATATGAAAAATGTAGGGAACTCATGAATATATGAACAGCTATTACTAATTATGTAAATAGAAAATCTGTATAATTGTAGTTTTCTTTCAAAGCAGATTGATAATGAGCAAATAAGTTATTACATTTTTTAAATGTCTATATGGGGAAATTAAAATATAGATAATAATATATTCAATATATTTATATTTTAAAATAATTTTTCCTCATAAATTTATTTCAAATATATAATCATTTATAAAATGTCATATCACTTTATGACTAAAAACATATATTAACATATGATTATATTGCAAAGTACAAAATATTCCTATCATAAAACAGAGTTTATATTTTATGTGGATATGTGGAAACATTGGGAAATTCACCAAGAGCTAAATTGTAAGAATCATTCTCAAGACCAATGTATTCTAAATTTGCCTATGAAGAAAGATGGATTTGAGAAAGGTGCAGGAACTGGGAAAAGTATGTGCAAATTCAAAGAGGCAGAAATGAGTGTATGCAATGCCAGGATAGAGACATGTCTTGATAAATGAATGATTTGGAAGAATTCTTATGGTGGGTGCTGTGAAATATCAGTTGAGATGCAATTTCGTATTCTAAAATGAATACAGCATTGTGAACAAATAATGAAGTTTACTATTAAAATAATCAAACAGGTTAGCCTATATAATCATAAGGCTACTTAGTTAAGTGACATTAGCAGAAGCAATATGGAGATTAATTTAATGGGGTAGGAAATACAACCATTGTTGGAATTTGAACATAGATGTGATAAAGTCAAACTGGCATCTTGTTCATTTTAAATAACATTTGTGTATATAATTGAATAACTATCAGATGACTGAGAAACAGGGACAACAGATAAATCACCTTCATCTTTGAAATAATCTAGATAGAGGACAGCAGATTAAATGAGCAGACTGAAGACAGAACTAATACATATATTTAAGTTTTTAACATAGCATACAAAGGTATTCAAATGAATAACTTAACAAAGAAAGTTGCGGAAACTTGAAAAATGATATTACCAAGTATAATCATTGCTTATTGCTGCTGCAATGAATACCACAGCCTTAAAGATTTAAAATGAAAATATATTCACTTTTATAAGAATCCCTGTGATTATATTAGGCCTACTAAATAATCCAGAATAATGTTTTCATATCAAGATAATTAACTTAATCACATCTAAGAAGTCACTTTTGTCATGCAAGGCAACATACAGATTCCGAGGATATGGATGTGGACGGTGCTGAGTGGTCATTATTCTGGTTACTACAAGAAGGAATAAGAGAACATAAACAATAATATTGAGCTCTTACTGTGTGCCAGATACATGGTTTCATATAAATAATCTCATTTATTTCCAGAAGTTTACAAAACTGGAAAAGAGAAACATCCCTATAATCTTATAGGTAATGAAATACTGAACAAAGTTCAAATCAAGTTCTCTTTGATTTCAGAGTACATCTCTTTTTTTTTTTATTATTTGTTTGTTATTAACTTTATCAAGGGAAACTCTTCCTTAGCCATGTTTAATAGTTCAGGAGCACACGTCAGTGGCACACTTTCATGAAACTCAACCCAAAGAAAGTCTTTACGTTACGAAATTACTCTGTACTCTGAAAGATGCCCAGATTTCTTATTTTCTCAAAATCTTTCATAAAATCATAATTTCTGAGAAGTCTGTGTAAGCCTTCTTTCTTGGTTCAGCCACAGTAAACTTATCAAAAGCTACAACACCAACAGATAAAATGAAAGTTCCAACAATACGAAATCGCAGGCTCTTGACCAGAACACACATCTGAGGTTCCAGCAAAGTACTGGAAGCCATGGTAGGCCTCAACACTGAGGTCCTTCTAGACTGAAGGAGAAATGAATAGAGCTCTAACACCATGCAGGCACAAGAGGAAGAAAGTGAAAAGCACCAAGACCATCTTCTTAACAAGAAAATTGGTGACCACACGTGATTAAAATGGGTAAGTGAACCGTGAGTTGTGATTCAAACATATTGCTATTGAAGCAGTTATTACACACAACTGGAAATAAAAGACTTAAACACAAGTATCAAGGATGCAGGCAAAAATTTAGAAATAACCAACAAATAGCAATTAATATTAAAATTATAGCAGATTTATAATTCAAGACTCAACAAAATTAAATAAATTTAAAAGGAATAATTAAATATTTTAAGAAGTTAGAGGACAGGACAGGGAGACCAAGGAGTTGAAGGAGAACCACAGACTTTTGGAAGGCAAAGAAGAGAAGATGGTAATGAGTTAGATAAACATCAGGAGTATAAAATGGTACCACTGGGAAAGGCAGAAGGGAACTGAAGGAAGCCCTTGGCCTTTGGCAAGGAGAAAGTAATCTCTTAGACAGTGTTTTGAGACTGACATTATTTGGATAATACGTTATTGAATGAAAGAGATGTTTATATTTTAAACAGAACACCCTCATTTGAGACTTTCTGTGAATTTTTATTAAACTAGACATATTAATCAGTGTTCTCCAGAGAAAAAGGACCGATAGGCTACAAATAAATATAAAAGGAAATTTATTATAGGAATTGGTTCTCACAATATGGAAGCCTGTAAGTTCCATATGTTTTTCAGAAAGTAGAAAACCAAGAAAGTTGATGCAAGGATTCAGTGAGTGTGAAAACCTGAGAAACGGGAGTCCCTGTTTAAGTCCCAGTCTAAGTTCAAAGACCTAAGAACCAGGAGTGCTGATGTCCTCTCTGGGGTCAGAAGATGGATGTATCTGCTCTTTTGCTCTATTTGTACCCTCTGTGGTTTAGATGATGCTTGCCCGCGCTAGTGAGAGCAATCTTTATTTGTGACTGATTTCAATGTTAGTCTATGAAAACACGTCACAGCAATACTCCAAAATAATGTTTCATCATCTATCTCAACCCATTTTTCTTAACCTTGTTTGGAAAAAGTCAAGTTGACTCCAAAACTTTGCCAACACGTTGGGGTTTGGCCAAGGAATGCTACAAAAGGAAAGTGCCATTCCTATCACATGGCATAAAATGTGCACTACTTAGCATACGTTATGTTTGTTGAAGTTAATCCTGATCACCAGGTTAGGGTAGTGTTTGTCAGGTTTTTCCACCATCAAATTACTTTTTCCTCCTTTCCATACTTTTTGGAAAGGAATCACTATGCATGGTCCACTCCTAGGAGTAAGAATTTAAGATTTATCTCCTTGAGGATAGAGTAGCTACATAAATTATTTGGAATTCTGAGTCGCTGATCTAACTCTTCTCACCTATTTATTTATTTATGTTAGTATAGGCTTGTGGATAATTTATAATTTGAGTTATAATGCACTAATATCTATTTGCTTTATTACTCTGGTTTTCTGAAGTTTGGCAATTGGGAGCACTCTCATTTGGCTCCTGTTTCGTTTTGACATAGCCTATCATTTTTAAAGCATTCTTTACTTGCTGAAACTACAGATGCTCTTGCTATTTCCTACCCTAGTCCTAAAGTGTTACTTTTCTAAGAAGCTCATGATTCCTGTTAGTGGAAAATGATATTACAAACCAAGATCTAGGTTATATGCTTGCTGCTACTAGGACAGTACTGCTTCCGTGCTCTCAGCTAAGAAAGTAAGGAATGTGTGTATACTATCCTGTGAATGTACACACATTTTTACATTGATTCATCTATGGCTAATGAAAACTTTGCATGATGCCATTCTGATGTCTCCAATTCTAATCTGTTATCTCACAACATTCTGTCTCCTCCCGTTGCTTATTTGTGATCCGCCATTCCGACAGTGAGAAATCTAGTATCCACTCCCTACTATTGACTTCTCTAACTGCTGAAATTTCAGAAATCATGTAGAGTGGTTTCATAATAATTTTTCTATAGACCCCCTCCAAATTCATCAATTGGGTATTGTACTTTTAAAAATAGCTTTAGCAATTTACTCTCATAGATAGCATTCATTTCTTAAATCAACCCCCTTCTGATACACGGTCTTTGGTGAGGTTTTTCATACATCTTCAGTACAATTAAATTTTTCTGTTAATTCCATTCCATTCCATTCTGAGTTCCACAACAACTTAGATTTTTTTAACTGAATACACTACACTTCATCATTTGTCTTGTAAGTTCTACATATTTTGACAAATGCCATGTCATATCAACCATTATAATAACATACAGAATAATTTCACTATTCTAAAATATCTTCTCCCCATAAATAAATCCCTGGAAAATGACCTTTTAGCCATTTTGCCTTTTCTAGAAAGTCATATAAAGGAATTAAATATTAAATAAATGTCAAGTAGATCATAATTAGTAATAAGTTGCATTTAGGTCAAATATATACTACTGATTTCCTATAAGCTTGATTTATCAATTACTGATAGAGGGGTGCTGAGGTATTTGACTACTAAGGTGAATTTAATCTATTTTTTCTGTTCATTTATATTAGATTTTGCCTCAACTACTTTGCTGTTGCTGTTAGATTCATACACATTTAGGATTATTAAGCATTCTCAGAGATGATCCTATTGTCATTAAGTAATGCTCTATATCTGATCTTCATTCTATGGTGTAAGTTCTATAATTAATACTCAATATTATATACTGTCTTGACATCTGGTAAAATATGAAGGACCTTAAATGATCTAAAGACAAGTTCCTCTTTCCATTATGCTTTCTCAAATATGGTCTTGATAGCTAAATAACCCTTATCCTGGGGACAAGGTACAGTACCCTCTTGTTGAGTAGCAAGTTTCAGGTCTCTGCTGTCCTGTGGAATTATTCAAACACATTCTCCCAGAAAAAAACAGAGAAAGATTCCTCATCTTGATTCTCCAAAGCCTTCCTCCCATGGACCCTAGTTATTTCCTGTTTCCAAACTGCAACTCCTCTATCATCCTACATTCTATGCATGTCCTCCTCTCCCAAGTTATGAGTATATATCATGAATAAAATGCTGTTACAAATACAAGATAATTATCTAATAGAGCTACTCCAGCTGTTTTTGATGATTGTTACTGTGGTAAATCCTTTTCCACTCTTACTTTTAGTGTTTCAAAATTTATTTTGAAAATGAATTTCTGACAAGTCCATAGCTAATACTAGACTCAATGGAGAAAAATTTCAAGTGTTTCTTCTAGGGTCAGGAATAAGACAAGACCACCAGTCCTATTAAACATAGTCATGAAAATCCTAGCTAGAACAATTAAGCAAAGCAAAGAAATGCAAATAAAAAAGGAGATGTAAAATCATTATTACTTGCTGATGATACAATCTTATATATAGAAAAATCAGTCAAAAAACTCATAATTAATGATATCAGCAAAGTGGCAAAATAAAATATCAATATACAGAAATCAACTGCATTCCTTTACACAATGGTAAAGCATTGCTAAAAGAAATAAAATTATTCTATTCACAATAACATAAAAATAATGAAATACTTAAGACAGAAATGTAATCTAGAAAGTGAACTATCTGTACAATGAAAAACTATGACTTTACTGAAAGAACTCAAAGAAAACATAGACATTCCATGTTCGTGAATCTGAGAAACTAAAGTTGTTAAAATGTCAATACTGTCCAAAGCTATCTACAGTCAATACAATTTCCATCAAAATACCAAAGGCACTCTGTACGAAAATATAAGAAATAATCCTAAAACTTATGGAAGCACAAAAGACCCTAACAGCCAAAGAAAACCTGAGAAAAATCACAGCCAAAAGTATCATGCTTTCTGGTTTCAAAGTAAACCACAAAGCCAGAGTAAAAAAACAGTATCATATTAACACAAAAATAGACACATAGCCCAACAGAATAGTGAGAGCCCGGAATTAAATCTGTAAATTAAAGTTATATATGCAGTCTGCTAATATTCAAGTACAAAATGTGGAAAGGATAGTTTATCTGTTAAATGGTGCTGGGAAAACTGAAGAAACACATGTAGAATAAAGAAATTGTGCCCTTATCTCTCACCACTCACAAAAATAAAATCTTTAAAGTGAACCAAATACTTAAGCATAAGACCTTTATAGCTTAAAACTCTAGAATAAAATGTAAAAGAGAAGTTCTTGGAATTGATTTTGGCAATGATGTTTTGACATGCATCAGGAGCACAAACAACAAAAGCAAAAGTCAACAAATGGGACTACATCAAACTCAAGAGTTTCTTCACTGCAAAAGAAAATTAACAAAATGAAAAAGAGCTTACAGAATGAAAGAAAAACTTTGCAAACTATATAGTAAATAGGAATTAATGTCAAAGTATATATAGAACATATCCAACTTAATAACAAAAACAATCCAATTGAAAATGAGTAGAAGAACTAAATAGATATTTTCCCAAAGAGGACATAAAAATCACCAGTAGGAATATGAGAAGATGCTTAACATCACTGATTAGCAAAGAAGTGCAAATAAAAACAACAATCACTGCCCATAACTGTCAGAATGATTATCATCAAAGAGACATCAGGTGACGATAAGGAAAAGGGAAAACTTATACATGGTTGGTGGGAATGCAAATTTGTCCAACCATTCTGAAAGCAATAGGGAGATTCCTTAATACATAAAGGTAAACACTACTCAATCTAATATTCAATTTCTGGGTCTATAACCACCTGCCCCAAATGAAAACAATAGATGAGATATATACACTAACTTCTTTTGACTCATTGACCCTTTATAATTTAATTCATATCATCTCAGGATTATATCACATGTAAAAAAAATTATAGTGTCTTCTCTAGCATTTACAATATATATTTTAACTAAAATCACTTAAATAATTCTATATGCTACAATTCCCAAATTTCCTTTCCTATACCTTATTATATTTTGTCAGTCATTTTGCATACTCCTATTCCATAATAATCCTATTCATTGTTGTTATTATTGCTTTAAACATTTTTTAAATTAAGTCTGAGTGACAATACCAATTACAAACAATGTGTCACGTAAGACTAAAAGTATCTAATGCAAGTGAGGGTCATTTTATTCCTATAAGAAGCATAGTGTGGTGTATCCAGGTGACCTAGCAGATAAGGTCGCCGGATTTAGTACACATAAATCCCAATGACCCAGATTCGAGACATGAGGCTGGGGGCAATAACCAAGATGAACAACTAATTGGAATAAATTAAATGATCTTCCTCCTTTCTTTTCCTGTCCGCCTGCCTGCCTGCCTACTTGCCTTCATTCCTGCCTGCACCTTTCTTTTAAAAAGTATAATGTATGCATAAAATTTAGCATTTAGAAAGTTTTCTGAGCAACAGCATAAAAACTACATAGTATATAGATAAAATGAATTTCATATGCATATATTATAAAGTTAATATTAGACTATCAGCAAGAAATTAAGACTATTGTGATTGACAGTGACATATTTTTCAGTTTTTAAAAACTGAAAAAAAACCAAGTAGAGGTGTGTGCTGGTGGAGTAGCAGTTGGTTCAACATCCTCTGAAGGAGCAAGACATGTGCCCCTGAGTTCTGTCCCAAGCCTGGAGGAAGCAATTAGCATGAACAACTAAATAAAAATAAAATTAACATCTTCTTCCTCCTCTCTCTTCCTGCTTACCTGCCTACTCACCTTCGGTTCTGCCTACATCTTTCCTTTAAAACAAAGACAGTAGGAAAATAAATAGGACATAAAATTTTATTATTATTACAAAACTATTAATCCTAAATAGAAAGCACAGATATATTTTAAACACCTATGAAACATTTATAAAATTTAATCTACATTAGGACATAGATATTTATGGCTTTATTTCTGACATAAATCTATTGTTACTTTAAATTTCTAATAGAATAGTAAGCAAAATATCTGATGAATCAGGAATTCAAAACATTCTTAAATGACCCTTTGGTGAGAGGTATTATCAAAAGTATAACGTTTTTAGAAAGTGAGGAATACTACCAAACAACTAATTAACAGGTTATATATAAAACCAAAGCAGGACTGAGACACAAATTAATTTTAATCATCTTACACAATTTATTAAATGAAATTTTTGACTCATGTGTATTTTCAAAAATCTAAAACACACAATTTATTCATTTAACCAGTGCACGATGCCACCTACTAAATGACAGACATGTTATAACACCGGAGATGCAATGTTGTAAAAGGGCATTACTTACTCTCCTTCACATACTAGAGTTAAAATCAGAAATTTTCAAGAGTATAAAAATAGAATTGATAAATAACTGCAAAAAATAATTGTAAAATACATTAAATATGAAATTCATGTTTTAAATAAACAAGCAATATGCTTTAATATTTATAAAAATAAATTTATTTGTAAACATGAAATAGTCATAACAACTTAGATTAAATAAACACAATAAAATACTGCACATAATATACTTGAATTTTTTTCGAAACAATGTTTTTCTCAGAAAACAAAGAACTAAAAATTGGTTTATAAAAAAGTCTATGAACATGTAAAAATAAAAGCATTAACAAAATATATCTTTCAAAACAAATCGAAGGTTTTTAAATAAGTAGCAGAATTTTCATTACATGTCCACACGAATAAAAAGGAAGAGAGGAAGATGAAAATCACAGATGCTAATAGAATAAATCTTCTGTCACCCATAATATACTGTTTGCACAGTAGAGGATTTAAAAAGAAAATTTTAATAACAATCAAACTGTCTACATTAGGCCAAAACTAACACTATGTATAGTAATAAAGCATTAATATTCTTATCAATATTTGAAAACATAATGTTATTAAAAATTGCTCTGAAAATCTTTGCCAATTAAGTCAGAAAAAAATAACAGCTATAAATCTCAAAAAGAATATTTTAATTATTTTAGAAAATATTTTATATTTATTCATGAGATTAATTATTTGTATCTAGAAATAGTGGAAAAACATCTTCGCATCATAAAACATTCATTACATAAATAATCCAATGGAAAAATATGTCCCAAGCATGATAACATTTGTTATTATGTGAAGAGCTCATATAAATCAAACCTAACCATTAAAATCCCAATAAAATAAGGTTTAAGAACTTAAAATGACAATTCACAGAAGCAATTTTAAATTTTTGATCCCATGAATAATAAAGAATCACATTTTTTTATTAATCAAATTTACTAAGTTTTATTCAACTACTATTTCCATATTTTGGAAAAGCTAAAGTAGTATTCACCCGCTATTACACTGGCAGAAGAATTCTGCTGTCAGATAATTTGGGGTAATAATTTACATAGCAGTCCTGTATATATTTATGTACTTAGAACACTAATTCATTAAGTCAACAGTAAATTAAGATATTATTATATGCCAAGCTATTTGTAGTAGCTCTATTATCATACTGTATGCTATGTTGCAAATTACCACAAATTTAATGACTATGCAAAACCTGTTTAACAGCCTGCAGTTCTGTAGTTTTGAGGTCTGGATTGGTGAGGCAGGATTATCTTCCCAAATTTGAAATCAAGGTGTCTTCAAGGCTGTACTTTTTTCAGGAGAACCCTGTTCTAACCTCGGTCACGATACTGGCAGAATTCAGTCCTTGCTGTTTTAGACCTGAGGCTTGCTAACCCTGTTGGATATAACATCAGCTCCTAGAGGCCAGCTGCATTTCTTAGCACATGGTCCTCTACATCCTCCAAGCTAACAAGAATGTACAAAATCTGGGTGTTCCCTAGTGACTCAGGAGTTAAGGCAGCAGCTGAGGTTTGAACCATTTAAGGCCTAAGGGCCTGGATGTTTCAGGTCAGGGAGAGAGGAGGAAGCATTGCAAGCAAAATCAATTAACTAAAATTGTTTCCTCCTCTTCTTTCCTTTCTTTTTTAAAAATACTTTTCCTCATTTCTTTTCTTCTATAAATAAATAAACAAATGAATAAATAAATACATTTTCTAAATTCTTGTGGTTTCAATCTTTTTTACTTCCTATTTGATCAGAGTAGGCCCACCTGGAAAATCTCGCTATTTTTTAAATCATTATTGAATAATTCTATTATTTCTTTTGTGTACATTGCTGTATGCATTTTGAGATATTTCATTCACACCTCAGTCTGTGTTTATTTCAGACCTCACTCTCCACCAGAGTTCTGTGTCCTTTACCACTACATTATTCCCTCCTTCCTTCCCTCCCCCCGATCTCCCCTTAGATACAGTCTTGTGCCCAGTGAATTTTGAGATGTGTCTGTTCATTTGTTTTGTTTCTTTATGTTCACTATGAAGGAAACCATATTTCTCATTTTCTTTCTGAATAATTTCACTTAGCATGAGCCTCTCTGGTTCCATCCAGCTTGATGCAAAGGCTGCAAGTTCATTTTTTAACAGCTGCATAAAATTCCAGAAAGCCTCCCTGTCTTAAAGTCAACTGTGGCAGATATATAACTAAATTCTGGAAATAACAGCTTAGCATTTTCACAGGTTCTAATAAACAGGACAGGCTACTTGGGAAGCCACTTTTAGAACTTTGCTTACCACAGCAGCATTATTTTTAATAGCGAAAAATAGAAAACAAGTTAGTTAATAACAGCAGAAAGCTTAAATTAATTATTATTCATCTGTATTTTAGAATATAAGGAAGTCATCAAAATTGATGTCTTCAAACAATAATTGCTACTGGAGAAAATGCTTAACATATAACGATAAACTGAAAACAAGAAAAAAAAAACTTTCTAAAACTTAGCTATGGTGCTATAACCAAAGATATATCTATACCTTTTTCGACTTATGAGCTATTTTGAAAATCTAATGAGCTATAAATCTTTTCCCCAAGAAAACACATATCCATACACAAAATGTTGGCTATAATGTACATTGTGCATAGAGCCCCTAGGGATTTCTGATTAACAACCCTTAACTAATTATATATATATATATATATATATATATATATTTCTAAAGAAAACACTAAAAGCAATATATTCTCCTACTTCACTAAATAACCAACTACTGCAGACAATACTGTCATTATCTGTTCCTATAGGCAGTCCTTTATGGCATTATCATTGAGTATTTCTGAGAATTCCCCTGGAAGGTTTACAATTTCCATAAATATATTCTCCTGTCCCTTTCTACCTCTTACTCTGTAATGTTGCTCCCAGATTCTTGGTGCCTAGAAATCAATTCTTCGAACAGTTGTAGCTATCTTCAAATCTCATGAGCCACAAATATGAACACAGTCTCCTAAGTCCCCACAAATCTCAGTTAACATAGGTCATAGAGTTTAACCAAATTTTATAAAGAGCTTGATAACATAAATATGTTGCAGAGCTGAAAACAGCCTACAGCTCAATGTCAGCAGACCCCTTTTTACAAGGTATTGCCCACACCCCTATTCAGGGCTGACATGAAATCTCACAGATGATCTTTTTCCTGAACATGGCAGAAACAAGTCTAAAGGGTCCTTTTCTTGCTCTAAAAGGAGATTCCGTAGTCAAGTCTTCTTTCCTCCAGGGTCTTATATGCCACTTGGTCCTCCCTATAGAAGCTCCTCTCCTTTACCAACTCAATAACTGTTTCCTTTTCTCTTGCCTCAAGAACAATGTTGCAGTCTATTTGATATTTTTATAACAGGTGAAAATAAAACATGGCTAGAATGAAATAAATGTTCAGAGTCACAGCAAATATGCCCAATTCTTACATTCAGTTCTTTATACATCTCATTCAAGGGACACTGGCAGTCTATTCGTATCTCTATATGCAAACTGGTTGAATCCTTCTGTGTAATCCTGCCCTGAAACTGCTCTTTTAGGTTATCTATGTTGCTCCTATTTTATATTCCTCATATAATAGATATTCATTTACATGCATATTGTTTAAAATCAATATAGACATTCAGGATTCAGTTTAATCCTTGTACTGACACTTTGCAAGATTCCCAGTAAAAATTATTTAATTGGGGCTAAAATAATTTCATTATTTTGGAACTGAAACACACTGATTTTTTTCCCCATTGTGAGCAAGAACAATTTCAGGGTAAAAAAGGAACAGTCATAGACATGAGATGCCTTATTTTAAACTGAAAAAACCCATTAACTAGTCAACTACCGAGAATACGAAGAAATGAGTGGTCAGTTTACACAGACCTAGTGGTGGTCATTTATTAGTTATATTTCGACCTGGTGAATATTACTGTTCTCTGCTTGAACTAAAGTGACAACAGAAAGATATGAATTTTAAACCTAACTCAGAAATATGGTTTTGAAGAAGCGATGATTTAAATATAGGCTGTAAACAAGCCATCAAAATAGTAAGAATATGAATAAGTTCAGCTGGGCAACAGAAAATGCAATCAGGCATGACTGACTTACCACTTATATTCTTACTCCTGATGATAAGCATTCAACACTCAAAGTTAAATTTAACTCCTAAGGCCACTTCTTAGTGCTCAGGGGGGAAGAGGGACTTCATTTTAAACCAACTAACACCCTCACACAGGAAACCACTGCAGAATCCATCTAAAATAATGTCATTCTTTAAAATGATGAGGACATTTTGAGGCAAGAGACAAGAAAGAGCCTTCAATGCGGCTGTGCCTCTTGGGACGCTTTATATTTTAGGAAAGATATAAGGATACAATTATACATTCTTTCATAGTTTATCATCTTACTTTTTTATTTATGTCTCCAAAGTATCATTTACTAGATAAAATCTTCTGCTCAGGATTTCACCCTGATGTAGCTAAGGAGCTGAGCGGAGAGATTAACAGAGCAAGTCCTGTCTTTAGGGTTCAGCTAGTAGCAGGTAAATCTGAGGATGGACTGACTGTACGCAGTAAAGCAGAAAACAATCTACTGAAGAGGCATTTAATACTAAGTCTCAAGAGTAAGGAGAATGGAATAATAAATCCTTGAACCAAGAGACTGTGACTTCCCGGTTCCAGTGAACCTATTCATTTCCATATCCTTAATCACACCATAGCAATGTATTACCGCAACAGATCTGCTCAAGCCAAAATAATATGACGAGTTAGCTACGGACATTCTACTCACAGGTAACATTTCTTCTCGTTTGGGCTTATTCTCTTCAGTGGAAGTCTAATAACAGATTATTTCAACGACTTACAAGACCATATCCCCATATCTGCTTCTAAATTGGTTTATGGTCTCAGAACTACCTATCAGTGTATTATCATATATTTAGACCCAAAGTATATACCATGTCAAGAGCTGTATCTGTATTTGGGATACATTTATACCTATGCATACATATATGTATAAATAAATAAGTATATAAATACACATGAAACAATACAAACACAACTATTCTACATCTGTATGTATCTCCATAGAGTTAATAATTTATACCACACAGCCTGTCAGATACATAACAGTAAAGAATATCTACATAAACTTGAGTTTAGGAACTTCTTACTAGATACAATGTTTATCACCAAATACAAGACTAATATTGTGGCATGATTTACATAATATCAGAATTGAAATAATGAAATTGTACTCCCCCTCTAAAAGGAAACAATTGAAAATTTGGCATATTCTAATTAGAATGCATGCTTACACAATGGAAACCATGTACCTACACCTGTACTTTCCATTCTGACACTGAAGACAATGAATGTGTTAAAATAAATGTTAATTCACTGTATGCCTTTCATCAAAGAAAAAGCCAATTATATTTTACTCCTGCTACGCAAAGGAGTAAGCAAATTATAAAATGACTGAATGGATAAATGAGATGTGAGTGCACATATGAAAGAATTCTCTGGTGTTCAGCTGATCTAGATACAATTTTGTTGTTAGCTAAATTTGAGCTTTTTCCTTATGTTTATCCTGATACATGCAACTTTTCTTTTTCAAAATTCAGGTGTTCCAAATTGTTAGGAAAGGAAAGGGTATGAAATATATACATTTTAATATGAAAGTAAGAAAAACCCTCAGGAGTAATATTACTAAATTGTGGAACTGAAGGAAATTTCTCAGATTAAAGCACTTTCCAGCATGAGTCCTCAGTGAAGGATGAAGGGAGAACAGTAACTGATAGTTCTAAGAAAGACCCAATAGGACATTTCTCCCTCTTACTTACTTGCTTCCACAGAATGACAATTTTTCAAACAACCAATACGGCTCACATGCAAAATGAACATACAAATAAAATTTGAGTCACTATAAATATACAGTCACTTATTATCAGATGTCTTAGGTATCTAATATTAAAACAGTCAAATATCAATATCACTCTTACTCTCCATCCATGTTGAATTATAAAGGAACTATTCTTCTCCAAATTTTCTCTAACAAAATTAACAGTCCCACAGAGAGCTTAGTGCTATAATTAAAAATGTATCCCTGGATTAGATACTCAGAAGTAAAAATGCCATCCTCGAAATGCATGGCAGTTCAAATTGAATTCTTCAAAACAACTTTGTCTCAATTTTCCCCCAACTAAATCCTTGTTGTCTCTCTATAGCTTTGCATATCTTTAGGTACCACCATGCCCAGGAATAAAGACGTCTCCCCCGCCACCCTCTGTCGTCACTAGCAGGGCGCCTCCATTGCAAATCTCTCTCGACTACCAAGGCTAGACTTCTCTACCACATATGTCACTGCCATTGTAAGACGGCCATGCTCGTGAGGTAACAGTCACTGGAGTACTTCATCGCATCTTCACCATGTTCACTTAGTATCAGCTAAAACCTACTCATACCCTAAAGAAGTTAAAGAAAGCTTCCTTCATATATGTGTTTGTGTGTGTGTGTAATGATACATTAAAGCATCTAACACTTGAAAGTCTTTAAAACTTATCTGGAGATTTCTGAATTTTCAGTGTTTTACTACTGACCTTCAAAAACTCCTATTACGTAATCCACCAGAAGGAGGAAATGGGAGGGGAGAAAATCTGTGTCAAAAAAGTGAAAATGATATAGTGGTGACTGGCACTAGAACTCTGATGTGATCTACACAGTGACTTTTCTCCTGAAATGTATATAGTACACTAATAAAACAACAAGAAAGAAAAAATAAAATTAACTAAATATATATCAATAAATTATAATATAGTCTTATAGATTTATAAATTTAAAAGATAAAAATTTAAAGATGATGCTAATAACTAGGTGTGTAATAAATTATTAAATCCAGATATTATCTAAAGGTGGGACTTGGAGGGTAGTAAACTTGAAACTAAAATCCCAGAATATTTACTAAAAGAAAATCTTATTTATACCATTTTCACAACCAAAAATGTATAAAGCATCTTAAATATTCTTTAAATTTAATTTAACACTCTTCCTTTTCAGAAGAGTTCTATGCTTTATGGCTTCCCTGACAGTCAGCCTAGGAACTTGAAAGGTAATTAAGGAGATTGGGAAATGGTCTAAGGATACTAAACGCCACAAGCAAGAGCCTAGCATTCTACATTCAATAAATTGCATTAGGGAGAAAAACAGTGTATAGATGACTCCTTTCAGTTCTTTTTTCAGTGAAAGATTAAATAGTGTTTAATTGTTGATAGAATTCTTTTGAGAAGAAACAGTTAAATAAAAGAAAGGAGACAACAGGTTTTAGGTCCTAGAAAGGAAATTGACCTAAAGTCTTTAGAATAGCTAGAAAGGCCAGGATTAGAGAACAGGAAGCAAAACTCTGCTTTAACGGGAGGAAAGATACACATGATGCAGTTGCAGGGGAAGTTGTCTGATCATAACTGTGTGTTTCTGTGTTCTGTATAATAGGATATAAGGACTCTGGGGAGTCTGGCTATAGTTAAAAACCCAAGTGTGATTTTTCAGATCTGACCATAGGCAACTGCAAAGACCAAACTGGTCTCAGGAGAGAAGATTATCTTCCCAAATTGATTTGATGCAGGTAATCCTTGCCTCCTGGCCCTTGTCCTCCATTAATAACACATATGTGATATAATCCTTAAAAATTAAGTGTTACTTATAGGAAGGTAAAACTCTTCATTTCTCAAAAATTAAAAAAATTAAGTCATTAATGTTATAGCTAATGCATGCCCTATTTTATCTCTTAAATTTTTCTTCACCAATTTTATGTCATTAAATGAAAATATTCTATATAATTCTAAAGTCTAAGTCCACTGTTTTTGTATTGTATCTTGCTGGTAAGTTATATTAAGTTTTTTTATGAAAAAAATTATCAGTCTTTCCTCTGAAATCTATTAAACATGTTTACCTAGAGCAGTCCTTTATTTTCTTAGACAGGAAAGATCTTTCTATCTTAAGCAGAAAGAACAGTGAAAAGTATCAAATAGTACACTCGAAGAAAAGGATTTCGTTTTAATTCCTGAAGGTGATAGGAATTCTTCACTAGCCATTATTATTAAGAATCAAGGGTATACAAATGTTTCCTATGTTTAAGTGTTCTGTTGTAGTCTTTGAAATAAAAAGGAAAAAACAAATTTATAATATAAATAAGACATTTATTCACTTTTGATTAGTTCATCTTCTACCCCTATGTCAAATTTCTAAAATAAATGGTATACACATTGACTATTTCTGCCTTTGTCTTAAGAGATGAGTATGGGACTCCTGTACTTGAATTAAGTCTCTCTCAACTGTAGCCAAGGGACCTTGTTGGAGTCATGTGAAAGTTCTAGAATCTGCAAGTTCCTGGCAAGGTACCAAGCTATAACTCCTCCATACTCACATTTTACTCATTATGTTAATTTTTCCCTGTTAGGTATTTTTCCACAAGAAACTTAATTGCCTTTTCAGATCTCACTCTTATACTACTAAGCATATTCTTTCCTCAACATACTATCCCTTCCCTATTCCTAAAACCCTTTCACTGGATCATCTGGATTCACAGCTAATCACTAGCAAATGCCCTAAAACACTCCTCTCTGCATCTATAATGTTTCTTTCCTGTCGATGGTAGAATTAAATCTGACTGTCCCCAGGGGAACCAAAGACCACTCAAGTGTGGGCAGATTCCCTTCCATTACCCTTCTAATACCAGGAATAACAATATATTAAAGGAGATGAAAATTAAATGCAATGGGCCCAGATTGTATCCTTGTATATATCATATATTGAGAGACAGAATGAAAGAAAATGGGGGCAAGGAAAAAGAGAGAGAAAAGGCAAAATGTGAAAAATCCTTGAATGTGGGGTAACTGGCACATAGGTGGTACTCCTGGAAAATATTTGTAGAATTTGAAATTTTAGCCAAAGAAAAAGTTACAATCAGCTGACTGCAAAATTTTGAGCCTAAAAGACTGGAAGATGATGTGGAACACCAAGAATGCTGGAGGAAACTAATGAAGGGTGAAAGGGAATATGCGACTGAATTATGAGTGTGTGATTTTGAAATCTGACCCATTCAGCAGGCTATTATTCTCAGGCAACAGCTAGAGACTGTATAGCCAAATAGGAAAATATCCAAACAGAGAAACAGACCAGGGCAGAGAGGCAGATACCCTATGATTATCATGAAGGGACTATCAAGTATATCCGAAAATCTCCAGAGAAATAGGTGTTAAGAACCATCACATGAAGATTTTTAAAAGGTCAGCAAACTAATCCAAATTCTCACTGAATAAGAAAACTCAATGAAATATATTATTCACAGTTCAGGAAACTGAAGATAAAGGTTTTAAATGGCATTCTGATTTAATTCGGGTTCATCATTGTGCTTTGTTTCTCTATATTGTGTTGACTTACAAATCTTGAAGGCTGGACTGATATTATCGCTTTAATTGTATGCAGGGAATAAAAGGGACATTTCATACTTTAGCATTATTTTTTATTCCTGAAAGCACCAGAGAATACGTGGCCTTTAAATTATACTTTAGAAGTAGCTCAAGACTGCAGACAGTGCTGCATTTTAATAGACAAGCTTAATTGACTCCTGTTCTTGAATGACTGATGTGTGGTCTCTCTGGTACTGCTGAATGCCACCTGTTCTGTAATCATTTTAATCATCGAATTGCCACATGGCACCAGTTATGGATGCTACCAGTCTGTAACATGACAGACATTTTAAGGGCTATTTGTTTTTCTATTTATATTGTACTGATGAATTAAGTTGGAAGAGATATTGACCGACTAAAGGGGACTCATGTGAGGTAAGGATGCACCTTCTTGTGTCTAAAGCAGCTCCTCCTCTACCCAAGAGCCACTGAGATCTTCCACCAAATCCAGGAAAATGTGTTTGTTCTCTAAAATTGTACAGATAAATAGAAAATTGGCCAGAAACGGTTTTTCTTTTATTCTCCCTAAAAGATATGCTTTATTATAAAACTGAAACATACTCACATAAACAACTATTTTAAGAAGTGGTTGCTATAAGGATCCTGCATACCGGAGAGGATCTGTTAAAAAAAAACTTCAGTCTCCAAAGCAAATCATTTCTTAGATCACACCACACAGCTGTGTAGTAAGTGTCTGTGCTCTTGGCTATAGTTAGATACATTCTTTGAAGAAAAACCTTCTCTATATGAACATCAGTCAGGGAGTATAGATCATTAGTTTTGTGCTTACTGCTTTCACATGCCGTAGTTTCGTGTTTACCTGAGAACTTTCATAATCATATTTATTTTAAATGAATCCGTTTTATTGTATATATAACATAATATCAAAGGACATAAAGCAAATACCTGTGGGAATAGAAAGTACTACTCATTATTTAACCACAGTGATAAAATGTACCCACTTCCATTTCAAGCCAAAATGTTTATGGAAAATTATTTTGCTCTTTTCTTTCCTTCGTAGTGGTCATTTTAGCAGTAGTCTTGATTCCAAAGAACAATTCTGTTTATTTACTCTTCCAAAAATATTACTGCTAACTCTAGAAGATTTAAGTAACAAAGCAGAAAAAATCATGTTCCCATCACTTCAGACTGCATTTTACAATGGAGTTTCTTGTTTTTAATGGAGCTACCCAGGCTGCAACTAAATTAATTCTTTTAATCATCTTATACAATATTTACTAAAGTAAAACTGTTACATAAACATATTTCTGCTTTGTGAATATACATCTACAGCAATTATATGGGGCATTTACTACACAAAAATGTGGTTAATTAAAAGGAGCATATCTGTTATTTGTTTTAATGGTATTCTAGATCTCTAATGCTGGTAAAATCTATTTCCAACTCATTATACTAGATACTACATGGTATTTTCAATGAGAAGTGACATGCAACCATTCACACTATAGTGACAACATGACATGACAGAAATGAAACCCTGTTTCAATAGAGAGAACAGGAAATTTAGTGATTACAATAAGCAGAAGAACTAAAATAAAGAATTAGTTGGATGAGTAGATGTCAGCGGTCACCTAAGACCAGCAAATCCACTCTACTGGGAGCCCGCACAGGGACAGAACGGGAGTAAGAGTTAGGCCTCCGGGTGGAGGTGGAAAGTGAGGGAACCTGGAACCTGTCCTCGGCTCCCATCTAGTGTTCTAGTCAGAACATAATGATGATTTTTTTTTCTTTTACAAGTTTACTCATGTGACTAATTAAATTCACAATGGATTCTCTCTTAAATTTTAAATCCTAATGTTTTAATTTCTCAAGATGTCAGAGAGATGGAGAGAAAGAAACCATGCCAGTTTGGAAATAAATAATAAACTAATTTTTTTATAAAGAAAGAAAGTAAAAAATAAATATGAGCAGATACTTCAAACTTCCCCCAAAAAAGATAATTTGAAATGAATTTACATTAGGCTTAGTTTAATAAATTTCCAATCAATCACAAAAAAGAGAAACATCTATTTAAACCCAAATTGAAAAGAATTTTATGTATTTTGAGGCAATTAAAACACAGCCTCAGTCGGCACCTATGTTATTGAAAAAGAAGGTAGTTTTACTTTAGAACAACTTTCTTCATATATTTTCAATGACATTGTTGAAGTTTTTGTGTATAGCACATTAGACTAGAAAGAGATTGATTTAATTTCTAGTGATTTCTAGCTAGCTGGTTAAAACCAGTCATTGGTATACTTACAAAGGTATTCATGGTGGCTCTGAAGTATCATTGTACACTGAAAGGGATTAGATATAACAAGAACAAAACTAAACATAAAAAATTGAATACTGCAGATGTAGAGTCATAGATGCCGGAGGAAAAATACTGAAGAGGTATGATTTAGTGACTGATTGTAGAGAAAAAGATGAAGAGGCATGAAAGCAGGCAATAATGATGACAATAAAAACAGTTACACTTCATGTTTACACTCTAGAATACAAACTCCTGTGGGCAGGAATTTCTGCCTCTTTTATTGACAGCTGTGCCCTCATTTCTTACAACAACACATTGTAGGTGCTCAATACATGTCTATTGAATAATTGAAAAATGTACCAGATGACTTAGACACATTATTATTAATTCTTATAATTCTCCTGCAAGGCTATTATTTTAGTCCTACTTTAAAATTTAAAAATATGACTCAAAACAGTTTAAGAGCTGGCTCGAGTCAAACAGAAAAGTTATTATTTAAATATAGGGTCTTTCAACTCAAAAAGCAGTCTTTTTTCTGCAACATAGTGTAATTTACCAGCAAAGATATATTAAATTAGAAGACAGCCTTCTAGACTCCATTTTGTTTTTAACAAGTCCCACAATCTTGTGTAAGTTGCTTAATTTCTCTGTGGAACCACTCCATGTCAGGGCAAAAGACTATTTTTACAAATACAGAAATTAGTAGTAATACTATCTATTACCTGCCACATGGTACTGTGATTGCAAAGATCAGATTGATCCATAGAAAACTGGCCCATAGAAAATTTAAAATTTTTATTTACGTGCAAGTAAAAATATTCATTTAAATAATGATAGACCTAATAATTTAAACAGTGTGATTGAAACAAATAGCAATACGAAAAGGAAAATCTGTTTATATATGTGTATGTGCATATATATATATATATATATATATATATAATTTTAGTTGTTTTCTTTGAGAGGGTGATTTGTTCTATAGATATTACATTAAGGTATCACAGAACACCCAGAAAATGGAAACGTTATCTTACGCAATTAAAGACATAGGAACAAAGTTCATAATAGAACTGAAATAATCTGAGAATTGTGGAAGCTAATCTCACCAGAAGGACTGGAATTTTAAATGAAAATGATGAATTTTAAGGATAAGAGAGGGCTTATGAATATCTTGAAAAAAGAAAGGACAAGAAATAAAAATAAAGGAATACAAGCAGAATAGGGCACTGCAAGGTCACAAAGACTAAAAAGTAGTACTTGACTCGCAGACTGATAACAGCTAATGTACAAGCGAAGATGTGAACAAGCTATCCTGCATCTGACACATGTCTTTAGTTGCGTATGGGAAATGGTTTTAGTATCTGGTTGGGCACATGCCAGTGTAAAAGGGGAATCAAATCTATACATCTTCATTTTATGTTTAATCTTTGGAACAACCTAAGCGTGTTATAAAACAGAGGAAAAGGGGTAATGGAGAAGATGAGATTGAAAATATGAAGGAGCAATGAGGTTTCAAAGTCAAGAATGAAGGAAATGCAGGGTAGGAGAAATAGCCTCACAATTGTTTCTGTCAAACTGAAAAGAAAGTAATTTATAAAGAAACGGAGTTAAGATACAGAAATATTTTGTTAAGAAGGAAGAGCAGCTTCCTTTTTGGAGCACGAAGGTTTTAAAGGAACAAGAGGTAGAATCAAAACTATGTGCAAATTTCCTGCACTTCCCAAGTTTGTCCAACATGGAGGCCAGCAGTCATTAAACAGGAGGCGAGTTGATACAGGATGCTCAAAAAGAAAAGATATTTCAGGTAATAAGAAATAAAGAATAAAGAAATATCATTGCCAAATCATACATTTAGCTCGAATGATAAAACTCAGAATGATTAAGTACTAGACAAAATCTGTGGAGTTACATGATTTTCTCCAGTTAACTTTTGATAATCTAGATATAGTAAAAGATAGGAATGATGAAAGTTAATGAGTGGCATTTTTATGCTATATGTGGATTTTTCTCCTTTTACAAAATTTAATATTTTCGATTCTAAATAGAACAGACGTTTAGGAAGTCTAACAAAAGCCAACTACTGAAGCTATCACGTTCATGAATAAATAATTTATTTTAAAAGTTTCAGTAAATTAAAACATTTATATCAGCTGTAGACTTTAAAAGGGAATGATGATATTGGAAGAGCCTGAGAAAGAAGAAGCTAATCTCTGAGGGTGGGTGAAAAATATTGAAATCACATCTTACAGTGCACCCTGGTGGTGTAGCAGTTGGGTCAGTCACTTGTGGGCTCAGTCCACATATATCCTAAGGATCTAGGTTCACGTCAACAACCAAGATGAACAACTAAATAAAATAAAGTGATTCTTCCTCTTCTCTCTTCCTTGACTGCCTCTGCAAGCCTTCATTCCCGCCTTCACCTTTGCTTTAAAAATAAAGAAACTCACATCTTGCTTATCTAGGGAGGCAGAGAAAGTTTCCTCCATACAAGAAATAATACTGATATTAATAAACCTCACAGCATGGAGGTGAGCTTTGGGAAAACTTAAACATTGCATCTAAGTTTATTATTAGGAAAGGGCTGGGTCAAACACGTTTCTAGTGAGCAGTAAATATTTTTCCAGTCAGTAAGCATGAAGCAAAAGATCGAGCATGTTAATGATCACAGGTTAGAATAAAACTGAATTTTTAATGACAAAGTCTGAAATCTGAGAAAGTATATAGCTAAAAGGGAATTAAATCTAAACATTGTAATTGCTTGGTTACCTAAGAGTGATTAGTAGGCGACACAATTTAATATGTCCAGATCAACTAATGGTTAGTTTCTATGTTTGTTTTATGTTCTAATGTTTATGTCTTTTAAAAATTCAAGTCTACATTAGTAGTGGCTAATATTTTCATAAATATTAGTTTTTTATAGATCCAATGAAGAACACTTCTGTTTTTCCACCCAAGACCTGAACCAGCTGTGCAAAGAAGTCAGAAAGATGGTCATCAAAGAACTCAACCTCGTCACTGATGGAGCCATATCTGTAGATACAAGGCTTAGTTTAGGGAAGCAAAGAGATTTCCAATTTACAAACCCGGAAATAGCAGGATCTCCCTGTAAGGTCAGAGAGATAACTACTTTTGTCAAATGGCCAAGAGAAAAATCAGGTTTGCCCCCTATAGGCAGTAAACCACCCATTTCCCTCTCCCTACACAGCCAGGGAAGTGGGGCAAAGGAGGCCAAGAGTGAACAACAATGGGAACCCCTCCCTGGAAGGATAAAAAGGGTAAAGAGGTTCTCCTGTAACAATGCAGAGTTATTTTTCAAAGAAAAACATACTTTAAAAACCAGGCATTCTCCTGAGAAATTTACAGATTCAGCCTCAGAAGAACTTGCCTTACAAAAAATACATGAAAGCAACAGAAAACATTCCAAACTGAAATGATCTAGGTAAATTGTCACTTCTCACTGCTTCATTTTGACAATGTAAGACAATGCAACATACCTGGTTAGTCTCTCTTAACAATGTAGAAAAAGCCACACTCATAGCTGGAAAGGTGACTTTATCATGTTCATAGCACTAAAATGAGCTCTGGAAAAAGTGTTTTAGAATCCTATGTCTAATTCTTTACATAATAATATCTCTCTCTGTACACACAAGCAAGCCTAATCCCCAGAAATACAGTTTCTTAAAAAGGTAGCCAAGAATTCCACATAAAATTAATGCCAGTACTCACAGCATGTGAATCCTAGTTCAAAATCTTATCTTTCAACGAGTCTGGGAAAATTCTGATGGGTTGCTAGACTATTTTTTTAAATCTCCTCCAGTATCTTTTCCAACTTGTGTTCCAAGTATAAAAAAACACCCAATAAAGTTTCCAAAGAAATCTTCAGAGTTTGAAAAATCATCACTTTAATGGACATATTTTTATTCTACTCCTGTCAGTGCTGAACATTATGATTATGTCAGGTCCTTTGATCTTTGTTATTGTGTTTCCTATAAGTGCAGGGCCTGACAGGAGATACCTCATTAAATCTCCCTCATTTCCTCCTGCTTTTCTTTTTCTCTCCCTTCATTTTCTCAAAATAATATTGTGTAGCTGACATTTTCTTTAAGAAGGCACTTTATCATTCTCAATTTCTACTAAGAACAGTAGCATTGTGAATTTATCAATTATTCCTCCCCATACTATTGTGCAAACTGTGAGTTACGGGTAGGAAAAATCCTACAATTTGATCACAGCCTCAGGTGTTTATATGATAACTCAATTAAAAAATAAAACTGTAAAAATGTAATATGTGAGGACCTAATTCATGATTTTAAAATCCGCTCATCTATATGCAGAAGAAGATTCTCCTAATACACAGTGTAATTCAAATATTTGACATTTCTGATGGTCATATATTTTAACTAGACTCGATTTGTCATTTCTTATATATTCAAGCCACAAACTTTTTTGTTAAATTATTTGAATCTTGTAAAGAAACAAGCTAAAAGTGAAGACTGACTTTTAATCAAATCTTCTTAAGACATTTATAACTAAATCACTAAATAAGTTTGCTTAAATATAATCTCATCAATTCTACTTTTCTATTAGAGTCTATGGTTTAAAACAATGATGAACAGAAGATGAGCTAATTTAAGAAATAGAAGATTTTTTAATATTTTCATTATGAAAGTATTTCCTCTGATTTCAGGAAATGAAGTCATTTGAAAATAAGCATCTTTCACATACTCTGTTTAGCTAATTTCTGATCATTTTAGAAGGTATAGAATACAAGAGTAATCTTCAGGCTTCAACTAGAGACTTTTCACAAAATAACTGAACAGGAAAATCCACAATACTCTTTTCTTGTAAATACTTTTTTGTCCAAGAATTAAGATGGTTCATAGAAGAAGCTTTATAATTCAAGCAAAAGAATTAATAGATTGTCAAAGAATGGTTAACATTTTGTAGAACGTAACATAATTCAGAACCATGACAAAAAAAAAAAGCAATTGCACCTAACAGTTAAATTAAATACAGAGTTAGACCAAATTTTGTCATGTCATGTCATAGGAATAGTGAATAAAAGACAAAAGTAAAATAAGCTGCAATTTATCATGATGTATATTTCTCACCATGAACTTGTTGAGGAGATTAAGAGTTTCATTAACTTAAAAATATTGTAAAGACAAAACACTGCTTACAAATTGTCATATTCAAAGAGACGACAAACATGTCTTTGGTCACTCATTTAGAGTGAGGGCAATAATGATGGGCTGCTGCATTTGAAAATGCTTGAGCCCCAGCAGATAATAATGGAGAAAGAACTATCAAACTCTGGATTTTTGAAGCCAGCTAACTGAAATTTTCTAAGAACATCTATAAACATATTTACTTGTGATCTAATTTTATTCTATAAGAATAGGAGAAAAAGTCATGCTACCAATGAGTTTATTTTCTGGGTATCTATTATCAATAGGAAAGTATATACTAACAGAATTAAATGTATTAATATTAAATTGATTGAAAGAACTAATATTTTGATAATTCGACTTAACTTTGAAAGTATTCTACTTAGAAGGTTGTTTTAATAATAGTGTTTTAATATATATACCTCTTATTTAAAAAAAGACCCTGTAATTTGAATGACATATTTTTCTACTCAAAGTTTCTACCTACTCTTACAGAAATAAAATTAGAGCTTTGGAGACAGATCAATGTAAATAGCAAACTTCTGTAGATATTTTTGCTAAAATGAAGTCATTATTTTAAAATTATGATTAGCCAATAGAGAAAATCATACTAAAAATATACAAAAATTTAACTGATCAGTTATTAGCACAAATCAAAAAATGTAAAAGAAAATTAATATAGAATAAAATAAAGATTCAAATATATTAAAGCATGTTTTAAAATATATAAAATTCTATTTTTATATTTCAGTGGACGAAATTCTACAGTTCTCCCAGTCAAGTGCACTTTTTTTAACAATTAAATTGCAAAATATTTCAAGATATAGTTCTAATTGTTAACCAAATACTGTTTTTTTATTTTCATAACCTTTAAGATTTTTTTTTAAGATTTTGTTGTTATTTATAACCCATCTTGTAATAGGGAAGGTCATAGTTTCCCATTAATTTGGTTTATGCAATTTAATAAATTATTATTTGAACATTTCCTCCAAAGTTAGTATTTCTAGAGAAAAATTATTCCCATAATCTCCATCCTATTGGTTAAAACATTCCCCTCAGTTAACTTAAACTTTCTCAATAGAAGTGACCCAATTCAAACCAAACCCCTACAATCATATTAAAAATGAAGATTAATTGTAGGTTTTATCAGATACAGTCTGTAGGCATCCCAAAAGACATCACTTAACACAACCCAAGATTAAATGTGTATTTTTAATTTGTTATCCAACACCGATCATTATTTATTTAGAAGGCTCAGTCACTGATGCCTTAAAATTTTTTTTTAAAAAAATCCCTCTTGTTGAATTATTAGGCTTTTTATCAAATTTCCAGATGGATTAACTTACATTTTAAAGGAATAAATCATACTCTCTAATTTATTATTACCCATGTTTGTAATCTAATGATATTTCTACAGTTTCACTGCACATTTGCATTTGTAGATGTTTAAATTTGTTTAAATGCAGCTGATAATAAATTTTGTGCTGTGAGCTTCTATATATGTTAAAACTACAGAACTTCAACGTTCTAAAAGTCTGCATAATTCATGGTTTGCAATCTCACCTTAAGTTTGATACAATTTAGAGGTCTTAAAAAGTCATGTTGAGTACATTTTAATTGGGAGTAGCAGCATGTTTTCCAGGTACTAGGAAAAGAACATAGAATTGGTTTTGAATGATTACATATATTGGCTTCAGATAGATTAGAGATAATATTTGATTCTCCTTGTGTCCAGAAAAGTAGCAGAATATTACCCTATATATTGCTTATTTCCCTCATTTTTTTCTCCTCTTCGCAGAGTTCCATGCTTTCTGGACCAAACTGTTTAGTGCTATTAATATTTAGAGCATTACTATAGACTACTATGGTCTGCCTTATACGAAAATTTTATTTTTAGTTGACTTATTCCTCATTTATTCAGGACCAAATAATGCTACATACAGCATTCTTTATGAATGGACAAAACCTTATTAGTGACTCTAACAATCTTCTTTTTCATGGAAAAGACTGACATTTAAACTAGAAAATTCCAGTACAACAAAGATACCCTCAGCATATATAGGAGAACTAAATTTCAACCAAAATCAGTTCTGAACTCAAAACAGTTGAATTACAAATGAATTTTTGGAAACAAAGTCGCTTATAACTATAAATATCCTATAATCTCATAAATAACTACTAATTCTGCAAGCTAATTTGTAGCTATCAACCCCAAAATAATTAAAGATTACTAAACAATCTTATTGTCTACTTATGACCCTTCAAAGTCAATTTTAGTATAAATATAAAAAAAATTTTTTAATATTATTTCAGTTCCTTTTTGTTTGGAAAATATGTAAAAGTTGCAATAGGAGAAACAGTCTTACTCAGAAGGATCATTGTTTTATTTCTGTAGTTGAGTAGTTTGACCCTTCTGTTTTTCAAAGTCACTCATTATGCACCATTCATAGGCTTGTTTCTCTTCATTCTTACCCTATATGCATTCCTACACCCGAATAGGATGTGAACTGTCATTATTTTTAAGCATTTTAGTGCAGTCAAAGATTTTAGTTTCCCTGAGGCATCATGCTGTACCAACAGTTCAATAAACCTGCCAAATGTTTTACTTATTCTGAAGGAAAAACAAGTTTAGAAAATATTAAGCCCTTAATATTTTGTGGACGTATATGAAGTGACTCTCTAGTAGGAATAAATGTCAAAAATAAAATATTTCCTCACATTGTCAAACTCAGCCAGCTACAGTATTTGTTACAGGCCAAATGAATGTCAGAATGTATATCATTATCCTTAGATTGTATTTGACTCCTATTTTATCATGAATATTATTCTAATTTGTTGGTAAAACATTGTGAGACTGAAATTAGTCTCAAACATAAATATAGAAACAAAAGAAGCAATGTATGGCATACATCTCTATAAAATCATACTCCAATGGAGGCACAGTTACTCAAGTCTTCTGATACACTTAGAAATATTATTTTATTCATTTTGCGACAAAAAAGAATATAAGCCAAGGTTACCCATGGCTTCTGAATATAAACTATGTGTGAGGAATAGACCTCTGAAGACACGCAAAAGTATAAATTTAACAAAAGATGCATTTTCAATAATTATTTGCAATACTTACTTTTAGCATACTAAGTTTGATTCAGCTGAAGATGTAGGTTAAATTCCAAAGTAAGACAGATGTCATTTTCTCTAAGATATTTAAGAAAAATATACTTACAGTGAAAGATTTTCCCACATACCCACTGAAAAATCAGTGATATTCTTATGGTTAATTTAAAATAACACAGAAAGAAACTCAGAAGGAGAAAATTGTTAGTGTTTAAGGATTTTTTCTAGTCATTATAAATTTATACTTTAAAGGTATAATTTGAAACAATGACTAAACCCAATGCATCTATGAACATTTTTAGAGGAATTAGTTTACGATACACACATGTTCCCGTTCTAAAAATGCAAATCGAATTTATTTCAAAATATGATATTGCATTTTTAATGGATTGTATTGATTATATTTTTTATTCTTTTCAGAAAGTTAAGACAGTGAAGAGACACTGGGAAAGACATGCAAGAAAAAGGCAATTCTGTGAGACGAAATTTGGAGCTTCCTTGTTCTAGAGGTACCTGACTATTCCAGAAGAGACAAGTGAGAGACTGAGGTAATGAGAAGAAGTTTCTATTGACTGAGCAGAGATTTGGAAGACTGGTAGGCTAGACAGGCAAAATACTGAAGAGTTCAAGATACAGATTTCAAAACGTGCTATGAACACAAATACAATAAATAGCTCACAGTCAGACCCATTGCAGTTAAAAGACTGAAAGCCAACCCAAAGAAATCTTTAAAACAGCAAGAGAAAAACAAACTATTACCTGCAATGGAGTCTATCAGATTTACAACTGACTTCTCAGCAGAAACAGTGAAAGCTAAAACATGATAAAATAATAACCTCAAGTTACTGAAAGGAAAAGAATTTCTTAATTCTATATCAAGAAAAGTACTTTCAAAAATGAAGACAAAAAATGTTTTCAGACAAAGAAATTGTGACAGAATTTATTATCATTAGTCTACACTGACAATGATTCTTCGAGTAAAAGAAAAATACTAATTGAAGTACAGAGATGCGAGTAGAGATGAAGAACAAAGGAAAGGGTAAATAGAATGTGTGGTAAAACCTTAATAGCAGTTGCGGAATAAAATAATATTTGTGGTATTTATAGTGCATAGAAAATTATACTACTTGATATAACACATAAGATGAATAGGAAGTAAATGTATTAAAGTATTTCAGGATTTTTGCGCTCTCAAGGAAGGGTAAAACTACTACTTATATTAGACAATGACAAGTCTAAGAAGTATTTTGCAGTGGGAAAACCATAATAACTATTAAAAAAAAAATCACAAAAATACCTAGCTACTTGAGTAGGGAAAGGAAATAGGATAACAAAAGACTTTACAGGTGTCATACCTAAAATAGATTTTTTTTCAGTTGAAAAGAGGTTGAACAAATCAAAGAGAAAGATTGTTTTAAATAGCATATAATGAAACTAGTGATAATGGAAAAAACTGATTAAATGCACTGCATTAAAATTCAGAAATTCTGTCTTCATCAAAAGATACCATTAAAGAAAAAAAAAGGCAAACTTCACAGTAGTTACTCACAAACTTAAAACAAAAAAAGGCTCATATCTAGAACATTTAGATATTTATAAATAAAAAATACAAATAGAAAATAGGTGAGACAATTCAATAGACACAACAAAATACAACATCCATATGTCTGTTGGATGCATGAAAATATCATATATTACCTATTATCATTTAAGCATCAGTCCTATTACTTTTAAGTTACTGTGATCACAAAGGAGAAGCAAACAACTACGTTTTCTGGAATCTCATTTCTTCATAGATCTAGTTTAGTATTTACAAATAAAAGACATTTTAGAGTTGAATAAGAAAAGTGAGGTGGTGTTTTTACAAACTTCATGGGTAGTTCCTGCTAGCGTTCTTAGGTACATACTCCATCAAATTCTATTCATACACACACCAAGAAGCAGGAATAAAAACAGTACTGTTCTTAAATACAAAACAATGAAAGTCCAAAGGTCCATCAATCCACAGAACATAATTTATTTTTAAAACAATTTAACAGCAAAGATGAATGAACTACAAATTGATGAGTTAGGTAGCAATTAGGCATGGGCAGAGTGCAAGAGGACAGAGTGGGGAGGACAGGAAGGAAAGAAAAAGGAAGGATACATAAATTCTACCAATCAGATTAAAGGCCAAGGGGACCCTCCAACCAGTTAAAAAGGCAACAGCTGACAGATCAAGCAAAAACCTTATTCCACCCCTGGGTGGGGAATATCCCATAAAAGTCCAAGCCATAAAGTTCCAGGTGCCTGCTCCCTTCTTGGAATGTAATACCGTTACTCTGTCTCTTAAGGGTGTACTTTTCCTTTCACTTCAATAAATTCAAGTTTGGGGTTAAAGATGACCTTATGGAGTCTATTCTGGCAGCACAGCCTGCAAACAAGTCTAGATCTGACTTTCTGTCAGTTGTGTACATACCTTCTTTGTTCTTGGAGTGGGTGAGCCCAACAAAATCTTCTCTCAGACTCAACAAGAAGCCTGGAGCAAGACCTCAATATCCTCACACAAACAGGTACACCAACAAATTCTGCATTCCAAGATAAATAGGTTTAAACCCAAGCCCGTTTCTTCTTTTTATTTTCCCTTTCTAATTTGAAGATATTTTCCTGCTATAAATATGTGATAATTTTTTGGTAAAGAAGCACCGAAGTGGTGGTAGTAAACTTAATATTTTATAGACAGACATTAATTTACAATGATGTACACTTTAAACCTATATAACATTATAATGTAATGTTCCATCAATAAAACTTATTTTGAAATAAATGTACATAAAATTAACAAAAATAAAGATGTAATGAAATAACAGAGGACTAAATTAGAAACTTAAGACTACTTATTTAAAGTGTCTTCTGTATCTTTACATACCACATACAGTCTCCAAATATTTCCCAGTCTAATAATAAATAAAATATATATCTGATTATGTGCCAGTTTTATATTAAAAAATGGTATATATAAAATCTAATTTGATCCTGGCAATAAGTGCTATTATTCCCTTTTTATGATATGGAAATTAAGGCACAGCAAGCTTAAATAACTTGCCACAAACCTCACCTAGGAGTGGCTAAGCCACTATTCAAACCCAATTTCCTGACCTCAGGCACTATGTTCTTAACCACCTACTAGCCACACTCTAAAGTAATTCTTAAAATCTATATCCCCCCCACAATCTCTAGTGAAGTATAAGAGTTTCTTATGATCTTTCTGCTTATTATCACTCTTCTCAAACTCACTACCTATTGTGTTGCTTGATATCTTTCTAATATCTTCACTAATCGCCACCTAGTCCACTGTTGTCTTTTAAATTGCTAATGGACAACATTATCAGGAATGAACAACGTGGCATTTTCTTTGAAAATTATTTTGTGTTGAACTATGTAATTTCATCCATTTGGGTTAATTGTATTAGCTAGAATAAGTGCTAGGGGTAAAAAAAAAATGTAGCATTAGTAAATGGATTTACCAGCATATTTGCCCTTTGAAAAGCATTTTCTTACTTTCTTCCTTAAAGCTAAAAACACAATCTGAGTGTGCCACCAAAAAGGAGTCTGACCATTACAATGATCGAATGCTCTCTTTTTCATTTTTAACCCATTTGCTTCTGAGAAGACTTGAAAGGAGTGTTACATTAGAACAATTATGCAGGGAATAAGGAAGAGAAGAGATGTTGCTGTTTGTTGCAGCTGAACACTGAGTCTAGATCTGATTCGTGAAGTGGCTGAGACAGAGAATGTATTACTTAAGTTTACTATTGGTCAATATAAAGGGCCAGAATACCTCAGCCTACAGGGATGAATGGTGAATGAAAACATTGCAGCAAAAAGCCAACAGTGGCTTACCTTAGGCTTCTCTTGAGCAAGACGACTCCCCACTGCCTGCAGAAGTGAATTACAGAGTCAACTCTACTGGAAGTTCCATCAGCACTTATTTAATATCCTCCATAGTCCTTAAAAAGGGCTACTTTAAGTGAAAACTACCTATAAATAAACAAATTTTACTATCAACTAATTGATACAAACAAGAATTAAGTTGTATGGTATATTTCTGGTCATAAAAAAATACCCAACCTTCAATATAAAGACACTACATGCTTCTAATATTAAACAATGTGTATTCTTCATTTTCTAACCCATTTATTCCAGTTCGGGTTAAAAATGACTTGATGGAATCTATTCTGGCAGCGCAGCCTGCAAAGAAGGAACCAGCCCTGGACAGAACACCGTTTCACCACAGGGCATTCTCATTACACATGCCCACATTCACTTTGGTAGGCACAATTAGACATTGAACTGCACACCCACCTCTCAGGATGGAGGAAGAAACTAGAGTACCTGGAGAAAATCCACATAGACATAGGAGAATGTACAAATCTACGAAGACAGTGACCACATCTGGGAATTCTTTTTTTTTTTTTTTTAATTTTCTCATCAACATGATAACAAAATGATATTATTTGAGAACCTGCTGTATTATTTAAAAGGCTCTTTCACTTCTGGTCCCAAACCTGCCTCCAGTCTTATCTCTACCCCACTTCCTCTGATGCTCCTTCTTCCTTAGCCTGGACTGCTATTTTGGCATCCTAGTTAGTCTCCTAGTATCCACTCTTACTCTTCCTGCAGTCAGTTATCCTTGTAGTAAATTGGACTTTCCTTGAAATGTGTGAGCCTCAGGTGGATACAGCTTTTCTTACCCAAACTTTATAATTCAGACTATGTATTTCTAGTATATCCATACTTCAGGACCTTTCCCTTTCTCCTCTAGCTACTACTGAATCAAATATGCCTATACTTTTTCCCTTCTTTTCTCTTCAAAAAGCCTTCCCACAGTCCACCTAAACAATGAAACATCCCTCATTGTTCCCCTTACTCTTACCCCACTTCTTTTTTTCAACCATCTAGCACTTACGTATTATCCAAGTTATATTATCTATCTGATGGCAGTTTTATAGCTTTCTTTCTTCTCTAGAATGTTAGCAGGAATTTTACTTCTGTTGCTTACTTGTGAATTCTAAGTCCTAGAATAGTGCATCCTATAGAGTAGGTACAATATATTTAAATGAAAAAAAAACAAAAAACATATAACTGAAGAATCTGACTTATCTATCTAAAATTTCTTAAAACGTTTCTTGATCTAATATTCTAGGTATCTCACAAGGAACACCTCCTACCTTCATTATATTTACGTAGCCTTCTTACTTACAACCTACATGGTTATTATTGATCAACTGCTGTTTTCTAAGATGCTACAAGATGTTATGTCTTTACATCTTTCCTTAGAATAAATCTTCTTCCTAGAAAACTCAATGTACTCTTCTCCCCTTAGAGAACTAATACTCATCCATCAAGATCCACTCTTAATTCTTCTCCATTGTGAAGGCCTCACTGGAAAACATTTACCCTCATTTGGTAGTAAGTATACTATTAATTGCATAAAACCTGGTTGCAAAATAATTCATTATTTTTTGAATGATACATAATTTGCCATCTTTGAGCAGACTCATGGAACATTCATTCTTACACAGTATTGAAATATTCTTAGGATGATAAAAAGGCTCTTAGAATCTTAAGTCCAGGTTATTTGTGGTAAGACCCCATGTTTATCTCTGACAACATGCCCATTGTCTAAACTGACTTTCTGCTCAAAGGAACAACAAACAGTGAGAACAAAATAAAATTTATAATCTCAGGACATTATCCTTGCTACCTACTAAATAAGTGATTTATTTTTTAATTAACTACTACTTCTAGATCCACAGATAAAGACAGAAAATCATTTTCAGAAGTAAAATTATTACAGGATCATTCTACTTCAGTGCTACTATAAAGTAGGTGGGAAATGTCCATTTCAGGAGTGAAGAGTGAAATATAACTATTAAAAGCTGTGTTCTGTGATTTTGGTATGCTTTTATAATCATGATTGTTCATGAGGAGCAGATAAAAAGATCTATACATAGAACAAAGATGTCCACTGACAGAGATATGGCTGAGATACCAATCTCTTCTACAGGAGATTCCTAATTAAAGAATTCTTTTGAGGAAGAAGCATTTCTATTTTTATTTAGTTTTACCTCTTGCTTGTTATCCATAGCCTGGGATGAAACCCTCGGTCCTCGGGGTGTATGTGGACTGTGCTCTCGGCCAAACCACTATTCTACCAGGATATACCCTCATAATTAAAGAAATTCATTTGCACAAATTAGTCCAGGAGAGGGCTACAAAATCCTCAGAAGGAAAGAACCATGAGAAAAGAAGGAGTCATAATCACAGCTCAGCACCACAAACAAGCAATTCAGGAGACAAGGTCAATTCCAAGAGCACATTCAGTTGACCTCTTCTGGTTGAAACAGAGTTGAAGCTTGAAGGAGAACAGCCAGGATGGGTGCACTGTCAAAATCTTTTCAAGGACTCTTTCAATAAGGCATGGACAAGTAATCATTAGACTCTGAAGTAACAATATTTAACAAGGATTTAGAAATACCTCTTGGTCAACATGACCTCCAAGATGCTGAAAAATCGGATAAATGAAGGCATATGGAGACTTGTAATTAATTAGAAAAAATTATAGACATGTGACATGTTTCCCCAAGTAATGAAGCAGATGATACTCCTTAGAAATGTCTATATCTCAAAAAAAGATGGGATTATTTGTAAGCCTAGATTGACTTTTCTTTTTCTTCACAATTCCAGTATGAAAAAAAGTTCAATTTTCTTAAAGGGAAAAAAATGACTATTTTTTCATTTTAATACACTATATAACATAATATTTATATCACCTTATTTTAATTGTTCAATACCTATCATTCAATGTTAAGTTTTTAGAGCCTATTCATTCTAGCAACTAGACACAGATGCACTATTAATATTTCTTTTTGCTTAATACTTACAGCTTGCCTTTTCTAACTCCAAAATCCTGGTTTGACTCAACAAAAATCATTAGCATATCTGGTTTTACTTTTACCCCCATCTTATATCACCTTTATAATTCATATTATTTGGGTTTCATCAAAATATTCATATGTACAACTAATGACGTTTTCTGCTGAATATTTAGAAAATGAATATGTTTTTGCCCAATTATGTCAGTAACTAAAGTGGGAAATGGTATTTTATGGAAGAGTTGTACATGTTAGTCACCAATTTAGTTCTCTGTTGCAAGTTAAAGCTGAGTTCCCACAGGCATTGCTCATACACAGTCTCCTGGAAGCACTTGCTTGTGTTCTGCTTTGACTGAGGGATTGTTTATGAGCAGGCTACTCAGAGCAGAGCATCAGTTCTCTCATTGCCTGAGACACATTGATCTTTGGGGGGAGAGTGACACAACTGTGAACACAAGGTAAGCACACTCTAAAGTAGAAATACATCACTCCCATAAAGCACACCCAGAAATACACAGACACCAAGTAGGATTTCTATAAATCAGAGAGGAAATCCTTTACAAGCTCCTTCCTACCTGTCAGTATCTTATCACCCAAAGAACCAGGAAAGCCTTAGGCAAGCAAAATTACTTTACACTCAGCAGGCTGGCAGGTTTACTGACACCCACCACTGGAACTGACGTCATCCGAATATTATGAATGTTTTCCTTCCACACTACTTGATATAAATGTCTGTCTCTCACCATATCTCCGTTAGATACAGAATGAAAAATGGCCAAAGGTTTTAACCACATTCTGAAAAGACTATGTCTGCTTAAACTCTTATCAAAGAAAGATTGGCCCACGGGCCAATGATTTAGCCTGACTTAGAGTTTCATAAATAATAAGAAAGTGACCCTGAGGTTCACCAAATCAAGAAACCCACAGGCAATATCATGAGATAAAACATGTCATCACTTTCCCTTCAGGACTTAGAAATCCACAATTCTCAGTGATTGCTAATTATCATCAAACCCATGTCAACACCAAATTTGGAAGATATCATCTATTATGTTATGCTTTTCAAGGAAATAGAGAATTACAATTTGATTTGTGTCATATTAATTTATAAATACATTTGCTTTTGTCATTTTTTCATAGTATCTCCACATTTTCTTATCTTGACTTACACATGGTTTTACCATGCTGACACACCATTTTATTTACAATGGACTTCAGAGAAGGACAGCCCATTTTTCAATACGTCATATTGGCATACCACTTTTAGGTTTTGGCAGGAAGGAACGCTCTCTCTTCTCATGATTATCACTTTCTCACCACTACTTTGTCAATTCCACAGAAAAATTACTCTATATGTTTACATCGACAGATACCACCTTTCTCCCTTCATCAGCGTTAGCTATTTCACTAATTATTATCCTACTTTTATCAAGTACTTAACACTAAATCAGAATCTTTTTTTGCCATAAATCTAGGTGATGGTAATGTCCTATATGCATAATCCATTCAATCCCTTAACCATTCCTTGACCTCCTCAACTCCACAGAGATTTCTCACACTCCATTTAAATAATTAACTCGAAGACCTCAAAACTGGGACATTGTTTTTCTTATCCAACATACTCTTCTCTTAAATTTTAAACTGAAATATTTTCCCTATATCCACAAATTGGCAGCTGTTAAGGCAAAAAGGGAAGAGGAACATTTTGCCTTAGAGATTGGTGGTCTGGAGAGAATGATGTGTAAATTAATTTTAAAGAAGAGAAAGGAAAGTTTGACCTAACAGAAGGCAAGGGTGATAAAATGAAATGAGAGATGACAGTAAGTGAAGAAGAGGATATTCATGCATAATGGGAAGGAGATGAGAAAGAGACTGATTGTTGGCTCCCTATATGATTTTTAGTGAGGCTGGGAATGATAACCAATGAAGGTGTAAGGAGATATAAAAGGGATCTAATCATATGTCTTAATAAGGAATTTTAATATTATTTATAGGAAATGCAGAGCTATTGTCAGAAGGAGAAACACAAATATTGTATAAAAACCACCTGTGATTTATAGAGAAACTGAACAAGAAAGTTAATCGAATCAAACAAAAGTAGACAGTTTATAGACTCAGATTATTGGTTACAAGAAGGGAAGGAGAGGAGGATGGGTAAATTGGGTATAGGTGTCAATTATATTTGAAGGACAAAATTGAACTTTTAGTAGTAAACTCAATATATTGAATACAGATGTTGATTTACAATGATGCATACCTTAAACTTATGTAGACTTATGACACAATGTTCCTTTAAAAGAAAAGAAAAAAAAGGGTTAAGCAGAAAAAAGAAATTATCAGCTATTCTGGGTGATTATGCACAGTTTTAATGATTATATTCATGTCTTTCTTCAGTTTGAGAACATTATGAGCCTTAATAGCTTTGAATATCTCATTTTCTCCAGTCTCTTCATTTTTCTATTCCCTGAGCTCTTAATAGACATACTTTAAAAATGTTTTTCTTCTGTATCTATTAATTTCTTTTTTTGTTTTCCACCTCCATTTTTTTCTGTGCTAACTCAGTGTGATTTCCAAATATATCTTTTTTTTTTTAAAGGAAAGTTATAGGCAGAAATGAAGGCAGGTAGGCAAGCAGGGAGAGGAGGAGGAAGCATCTTTATTTAATTTTTACTTAGTTATTCATGCTGGCTGCTTCCCCTCAGGCCAGGACTCAAAACCAGGGATATGTTACTTCTCCCTTGGGAGGCAATTGACCTAACCAACTGATTCAAGAGGGTGAGCTTCAAACTATCTTTAAATTTACTGTTTTTTTAACTGTTGTTTAATCCTTCTATTATTTTAAATTTCTCTGAGCATATTTTTTCATTTCTAGAGATACTGTTTGATTACTTTAGCTTCTGATTAATTTTCATAATGTCCTGTTATCATTAATGAATTCTATTACTTATTTCACTTATTGGACAATACAGGCACACGGCTTTGATTTCTCTGAATTCTTCACTGCAGAATATGATTTTGTCATTTTTCCTGATTCTTTCTTATGGCATTAAATGTCCTTGTGTTATTTGTATTTTTTTTATTTGAGTTCAGTTTTATAATAAAATATATTCTATATGCATGCTGAGCTTAGGTACAGGCTGAGCATGAAAGAAGTATCCAAGACTTGACTAGAGGTCGATTTGTCCTACACTTTTACTTAAGTTTTAGAGGATTCATTTTACCTTTTTTTCCCCCCCTTTGGACCTCGTCTCTAGGATTATAAATTAATTTAAGGCCCATATGTGTGGTTGGTGCTGTTTAGAGACTCCATTATGTCACAATTTGATCTCATATAACCTATGCCAGGACAGAGAGCCTACTTTGAAGTGCTGACATTATGAGAGCCATACATTTATAGTTCCTAGGGACAAATACCAACAACTGTATCTCCTGTTTGACCTCATTCTTCTATATCTTCCACTTTTCTATCATAAATTCCATTTTGCATCAGTGCACTCCCATCTTTGGAAAAAATCTATAATTACACATTAAAAGATTTGTTATCAAAGTATCTAGTTAGTATTTGTTTCATGTAACATTTTAAAAATATATTCTAAATATAATTATCGTTAAAATAACAATATTATTATTGTCATTGTTTTTGTAAGTCCTTCCTGAAGTTTAATTTTGGAAAATAACCAAAACTGCACTAAAATTTTCTACATGACTCAGTATTTTTTAATTCTTGAATATTTTATAAAGAAGTAGAATGAAGGATAACCATTTAGTATACATATTTATATTAATAAATGACTAATTTATTAGAATATACTTAAAAGTAGCCTGCTTCAAGGATTAAAAAAAAAACTTACTAACTTGTTTAAGCTCCATCAAGTCAAATTCCAAGAGATTCTTGGTTGTACTGTTTTGTCAAATATCCTTTCATCAGGAAAGCCAGGTGATACTGCTTGGAGTTTGTCTGATTTCCACCAAACATTTTATGATAGAACTGATAGATTTTATGAGTGTCATGTTGATGTATTTCTCTTAGCAGAGGCCTTCAATAACTCAAGAAGTTCTCAATATAAATATTCTATAACTGCTCTGCATATGCTAAGTTCTACCCATTTCAAAAGGTGTCTTTAGATATATGTGAATCAATCAAAAAAGAACACAATTGCCTATAATATGTCTCTCTAAGATGTTATGAAAGATGCACTTAAAATATTCAAAGAAAACCATAATTCAGACTCTCATTGAAATTTTATACAATAATATTTTTACCATCCCAAACTGCCCAATAAATCTTTCTCTAAAGTTTAGTCTTCACACACATACTTATCTACCTAGGCATCTCTATAAAAATGTATTCTTGTTTCTTTCATAAGTTATTATTATGTAATATTGTACAAGAGAAGTAAGCAGATTAAAGACAATTGATACAATCAATTGAACAACTGATAACTGTGATTTGTTAGGCAAATTTATAAAATAAAAAATGATATTGATAATAAATCTCTAAATCAGAGAAAGTTTTTTTTTTAATGAAATGCAAACTAATAAGTATTGCTGGAATAATAAAATTAGAAAATCAGTATTTGTTGGCACCTAGTGAAGTAATTAAATAAAGCAAGGGTCATCAATGGATTTTAAAAATTATTAGGTAAAACATATATTGATTCTTACACAGAACAAAAAGTACCACATCACAGAAAACTTGGTAATTACAAAGAGAAGAACCTCCCTCCAGAGAGGAGTAATCCAGGAATCACTGCCTTCCCTTCTAGTACCTAAAAAAGTATCACAAATAAATAAAAATCAACTGATATTAGGTGTCTTCTGATGTGATACCAAAAATTCCAAAACCATGGCTTTGCCTTTGAAGTACACTTACATAAAATGTTTAAATTGATTCAAGTCATAGACCTAATACTCAAAGTATAAGACTATAGGAAATAGATGGTGGAGGGGAGTTGGCTGCATCCACATAGGCCCTGAGGTCCTGGCTTCCTGTTCTGGGTTCAGTGGGAGCAGCCAAGATGAAACAAATAAAGTGCTCCTCTTCCTCTCTCTTCCTGCCTCTACTTGGCTTCATTCTTGCCTGTAAAAAGAAAGAAATACAAGGAATGGAATAACTTTATGAGGAAACAATAGGCAAATTCAGAATGCATGACAGAACTGGTGTTATCTATTCAGAAAATCAGTGCTATTGGAGGAATGAAAAATGAGAAAATTGAACCTGAGTAGAATCATGCTTAGGGATATAATTCAGGAGAAAGACAAACATTTGATTTGACTTATATATGGTATAGAGAGAAATACATCAAATGATCTAAATCAAACAAAAATGTATTTTAGTATATAGATTTAAATTAGTGGTTACCGGAAGGGAAAGAGAAGAGACACATTAGGTAAAAGAAATCAATTACATGGTGAAGGACAGAAGTGGGTTTTGGTGGTAAAGTTAATGTATTGTGTCCAGAAGTTAATTTACAATGATACACACCTCAGACTTACTTGATGTCATGATACAATGCTCCTTCAATAATTTTTTTTAATTAGAGACCTATGAAACCTCTATGAAAGCAATACAGAGATTCCTCAAATACCAAAAATGGAACTACTCTTTGACCAGCAATCCCACTTCTTGGTAAGACAGGTAGGGTAGGGCTTACAATGCAGCCAGGATCCCTGACTATGAACAGAAATATGTAATGTTGCAGTTTACCTACTGACTATGAAAAAGTTCAGTCTTACTCCTCTTTGTTTTACCTGTTTCTTAGCCTCTCCCTTCATCACATGATGACCTACTAGGCCACAAGTCTTAGGGATAGAATGCATTAATATTCACATAATCAGCATATTTCTAAATAATGATCAGTTAAACAATGTATAGTCCCCAAAGAAAATGGGAATATGAAGCAATATGCACATTTTGAGTCTGTTGTATATACACTAGCATCACCAGAAAGGAGACAGAACAGCAGGGTCTGACACATCTTGCCTCACTGCAATAAAAAGGATCTGGGCTGAAAAACTCAGGACTCCTGAATTTTGGTGCATCAGTAACCTGGAAGCTAACTTTCTTTGATGTCTTCTTGGAACAGCTTTCTAAAATAAATCTTGTATGAACTCATCTATTCAGTTGCAAATATTTTCTAATACTCAAGAGTCCAAGGATTCCTTAGGGACTTAGGAGTCTGCAACACAGGTATATGAAATCACTACTCATCAAAGATAATTGCAACCCTGTGTTCACAGCAGCAAATTACAACAGCCAAGACATGGACTCAACCTAAATGCCTATTCGTGAATGACTGAATAAAGATGATGAAGTATTTATATTCAATGGAATAAACCTCAGCTATTGAAAAAAAAAAAAAGATAAAAATGTATCCTTTGAAAAAACCTAGATGGAATTTAGGTTATTATGCTAAATGATATGTCAGAAAGAAAAAGAAAAATATTGGATGGTTTAATTCATCTGGGATATAAAGAAACAAAACAAAACAACGAATTCTCAGAACTGTGAATGAAAGACTGTGGTTACCAGAGTGGTGGAGAGGGGAGGGAGTTAGAAACCTAGGTTTAAAGAGTGAAAATGGAAGTGGTGACTGGCACTAGTACTTCTGTGGTCCAGTGTGATGTGGTGTGCATGTCGCCTGAGGTGTGACTCTATTCTCCTGCAACTTACATAGTATCATAAACTAATAGGACAGTGACTTTTTTTTAAAAAAGATTGGAGAACTGATTTATATTAAAGGAGACCTAAGAAGCCATAACCAAATGCACCGTGACACTTGACTGAAAATTTGCTTCATTAGAGAAAGTAACCATAAAAGACATAAAGGGGGTAATTAGAGAAACTACAATATGGTATGGGGACTCAACAGCTTGGGATATTTGTCAATATCTTTAAGTGTGATGATGGTATTGTGGTTCCAAGACAATGACATTTGTAGAAAATGCACTGCTGAAGTATCTCAGTGTGACATGTCATAATTTATATATTGCTTTCGTAAGGTCCAGACTTCTTCCCCCCAAAAAGGATAGGTGCGTACATAGGAAAAAAAAGAAAACATGACAAAATACTATCAATTACTGAATCCAGATGGGGAAAATATAAATGTCATAGTTCTAGCCATCAGGTTTCTATGGAAGATGCAGAACAAGCTTGAACAACACAGAATGGAGGAAAAGACCTCTGCATGTGTGGGTGCTAAAAGAGCAGTGAGTGTGCGCCCTTGGCTTTATATCTAAAATGTGTTGAGCCTGAAATCCTAGAGTCACCCAGATGGGAAGTGGAAAAGAGAAATTTGCTGTAGACGGGAACAAAGACAAACTGGAAGCTATGAGGATGAAGCAGAGCCCCATGTATCTCTCAGAATTCCCTACCTCCAGCAAACGGTGGGAGCATTGCGAGGTTTACTACGGAGAGGAGCTGGGGCTTGCCCAGAGACTGAAGGTGGAGAGCTGGCAAAACGGGTGCTGCCCCATTCCCAAAGGGAGCTGCCAATTCAGCAACAACGTGCCTGACACTGTGCAAACTCCAGAGTGTAAAAATTAAATCTGGCATCTGCTCTGCAAACATCCTGCAAACTGCCTTTTATGGTGAGAACTAATCAGAAACAACGTAACGTTAGGAGTTCTGGAAAATTTAGCTGATAAAAACATAAAACCACTACAACAAATTCATCTGTACTTATAAAAATTTTCATAACAAAAGGTAATAATTTGTTATCTGTCATCACACAATAGAAATCTTTGTAAATTAATATTTGTATTACAAATATACAAGCTAGGCTATTCAAAATTACCACCTTCATAGTCCTGGTAAATTAGGAAGGGTAGGAAACATCCTCTAACAAATGAAATTCTGATCTAATTATTGTATGCTGTAGTTATATCTTTCCTATCATAAATAAAAGCTTAAATATAGATACACTGAGACAGGAATTAGAGGAAATAGAATCATGCTTATCTGCTAAAGAAAATAATTCAATAAGAATTTTTTTCCTTCCTGATGAAATAACCTAGAAATTGCTAATAATGTACATGAATCTGTCATTTTGGAAAAGTAAGACTTAACATCATTTACTCAAAACAGGGAATTTGACCAATCTTCCTTAAATGATCATTTCTAAATAATCTCATGCAAATGAACTGAATGATAAAATTAGTCAAGCAAGCAACAAAAATAACACTGGCAGATTGCCTGAAAATCAACTCTATCATGGTGTTGAATCTTAGATACATGTCAAAATCCCCTGAAGTCTGGACCCCCAATGCACAGGACCACCTAAAGTACTGTCTAGGGAGGCTGAGCCTGGGCATCTGATATCCAGTGTTGAGTAGCTCATTGACTATTGTAATGTTCAAGGAGGGTTCAGAACCACTGGAAACTGAGATGGGAAGATGACATGATAAGACCCAAGAGAATGGGAACTATATTTAGAGGTAAAAAACAAAGGGAATTGGTGATGGACAAAACCCTAAGTGGGTGACTCAGGAGAGCTTATAAAGGGAGACAGAATTTAACTTAGACCTTTAAAATACCTATAGACAGATTTTGAAAGGGGAAGGAAATTGCTGGAAAGAATAGGAACATAAGCAAAAAAGACCTTGGGTGGGAGATGTAGGAGAGGCTGGAGAAAAGGCAAGAAATCCTGTGTCCTGTGTTTCCAGGTGGATGGGGAATGAAGTTATGCCATAAAGAATCTAGGAGTGGTGAATTTCACTGGGCAGTGTTTTTTCCCTAGATAGGAGGCAATCTTCAAAGCCAAGAGGAAGAGGAGAAAACAAAAGCAGGAACTGATCTGAGGTGTAAACAACCTCTTCATTTGAAGATGAAGGATTGGGAGAGCTATGACTATACTCCCCAAAGACAGGCTGACACTGGTGCACTCACAGACTGGTTGTTGTATCTTCAGTCACCACATGTGATATCCTAGGATCTGTAGAGATAGTATCATTCTGCACATGTGCTATGACCTGAGAGAGTTTGGGATAAACTAATCTCCTCTACCTGATCATTTTACTTGATATATTGGTCTTATTGCCTGCTTTTGAAATTCTCACTTCCTATTAATTATTCATAAAATTGCCTAAAAATTAAGTGGAAAAGTAATAATCAAAATGATAATTAAAATAACCAAATTTGGGATGAAAGAATATAGTAAAAGACTAAGAATATCTGCATTTTAACAAAACATAGCTCAACTCAGTATATTTTTTAATTTTCCTTTTTTCCCCGAATAGGTAACACAGACACAGTCCTTGGTAATGAAAGGATATGAAAAGGCAAATATTAAAGAGAACATCTTTAATCAAATCTCCTTCTGTCCTTCTGTCATTCCATTATTTTTCTTAAAGAAACACTATCAGTGATTTTTATTATTCTTTATTCTTTCATTATTTTTATATTTTATGTAGAAGCTGTCCAGAAAAGAGTTAACAATGGCTGGTCTAAGAATGCTGTCTTAGAAAGAGTCCCGGTAAGGTTGGTCACCGGCTGATATTTGGAAATGTGGACTGGGGAGCATTCCCACCACGTCCTTACTTATAATAAGAGGGCCTGCTGTGTTTAGTTTGTTTGTGCAAACATTGTGGTTTATGCTTCACAGACCTTCTGGGAATCTAGAATTTCGATCTGGGTTAGGTAGTGGATGCCCACTCGAACAGTACCCAATAAAAACCCTGGACACCAAGTCTTTCCTGAGCTTCCCTAACAGGTAACACTTCACACATGTTCTCATAGTTTATAGCTGGAGGAAGTAGCATGCCCTGCATGATTCCACAGGGAAAGGATTCTTGGAAAAATTCCTCCAGATTTTGTGTCATGTACCTTTTACTTTTGCTGAATTTGTTGATGCATGTTGTTTTAACAAACCATAGTCATAAATAAAATGATATACTGAGTCCTGTGCATCTTCCTAGTAAATCACTGAGCTTGGGGTGGTCTTGCCAACCATTTATAGACAAACATGTATATCACATCATTTACACGATGGTAGCACACTAAACAGACTGAGTATTACATTTTATATAGTATGATTGGACATTTCTCTTTTTGGTGACAATTGAGTCATTTTATTCTTCTTAACAACTAATAGTATTTCACTATATGAATAAATGATGCATCATAATTCATGTAGTTGGTCCTTTATTTAGGGACATCAGTTATGTCTAGATCTTCACTATTACAAGAACTCTGCAGTGAGAATCTTCATAAACAGCTCATTTCTCATTTGTGTGAAAAAATATCTGAGTAGATTCAGTTTAAAAGTAATAAGGATTTTCTTTATTTTAATAGTTATTGACTGTAATGTTCCTTATAAATTGGGTCAGTATTACCTCCACCATTATATGGAAATGTGTTTCTCTCTTAGAATTTATCTAAACTGTTGTCTTAAATTTTCATCTCTGTTAATCTGAAAAGTGGGATGAGATATTGTCGCTTCAACTACTTTCTCTCACTAATGAAGGCAGGCATCTTTTTTATTAGAAATATTTGTATTTTTTCCATTCATTATCTTATGCTTAGCTCATTTTTCTATTATGTACTTGGACTTTTACTTACTGATTTGTAAGAGTTCTTTGTACATTAAATAGATTAGCATCTTTTACTTGATGACACTTACAATATTACTTCCCCCAGGTTGTTATTTATCTATTGTCTTTCATTATGATAAATTTTAAAGCAGAAATATTTTATGGTTATATATATTTTTGTGATTCTTATATTTATGCCAAAATTGGGTTTTCCTTAGTCATAGTCTTTAAACAATATAGTATAACACTTATACTCCAGACTTTCTGCCCACCATATGAAAATATGAAGATAAAAATACTCTTATGCAAAACTAAATGTTTAAAAGAAAACACTGAAGTTTTTAAAATTCTATTTCAAGTAAAGTTGAATTGGAAAGTTTTAAATCACATCTTTTTCACCCATTCCTGATCTACCATTAAGAACATTAACATTCCAAATGACACTTTCTAAGGACACCGTATTTCAATTACTTTGGTACAAGTGCATAAATAAATCTTAATTTCAGACTCTAGTTGACATTTCAACTAGCTATTATAAATTACTTGGATTGTTTTACAAGTGAATTTGATTTAAAAGCTTTTAAAAGAAGCTGAGGGACAGGACATGACAATGGCCAACTTCTATAATCATTACAAGTTTTCAACATGCATAGATGAAAACTCATTATTTTTTAACACGCATTGCAAGAAATTAATTTAAGAAAAAGGAAGATTGGTACATGTACTATCTATTTACGTAATATATAACTTATCTTCAGAGATTCCAAATTAAAACACATGAAAATATAATTTTGTTCTAATATATTGACTACTTTCTCCTTTCACTCCCTACTCCTACTTTCCTTCATTCCTCATCTCTCCCTCCTCTTATTCTCCCATTCCTTTCTTTCCTTCATCTTCCCTTCCATTATCCCTCCCCTCCTGGTGTTTAGTCATAATTTATATGAGCTAATCTAAATATTGAGTTCATGCTTATATCTATGATTTACGTGTATACCACGTGTGAAGTGGTATATTTCTAGTTTAATTTTGCAGATGAGAAAACTGAATCTTCAAACTGTCAAATAGCCAATATCAACAAAAATGGAAGGACAGGAACTAAAATTCAATTGTACCTAATTCCAGTCCTACCTTTAACCTATGCTTCATGCTATATTTAAGTGTAAATCATCAGGCTATATCTCATTTTTATTTGTTTCATTCACATCCTTATATCTTGTCTTTTTCATTACTACACACACACAAAAACAAAATAACCTACAAATTCATAAAAATTAAAAGTGAATATTTTCACTATATCTCACAAATACTAATACTTTTAGGAAATGAGCCCTCAATTTACTGCCAACACCTCATAAAACAGTTATGAATTAATTAATTAATTTAGTCTCGAGCAAATAGTTTCCTATATCCCTTATCATTAAAATATAACCTCCTACCTAGCTTAAACAGGGTTAGTTCTTGGACATGCAGAAGGCTGAACCAGCTGACTAGTATAAATTCTCAAATGCAATTACTTTGATATTCTTAAAATTAAAATTCCTTGATATGCAGGTAGAAAGACTCATTGGCCATACACCAAAATTTCTTAAGTGTTATCATGTAAATACTGGTTAATAAAATTCAAATGATTAATGAAGATAACCATACCATCTAATATCATTTAAATTGTCAGAAATCAGTATAATTAGTGATTCAACCTGAATAGAAAACTATTTATTTCAAGAAGCTGCTGCCAGTCTCCTCCATATTATGTTATATGACTATGTCATTACAATAATGACATGATCTCACTATGGATCACTTGATTTTTATTTAAATGAATGTAGACTTTATTTTTTTTCCTTTTTAATTCAAAGTAATATCACTTTATATTGAGTATTTTGATTGTGACTTGGTCTTATACTCTAATAGCTATAGTAATATGAAACAACAAATAGAATCTTCAGGTAAGTGCCCTAGATTCACCTTTATATTTTTCAAATTTTTATTTTAATTCACTCATCTATAAATTGAATTCTTGTAACTATGATTTCTAAAATCCTATGTGCTTCAAATGAATGGAAAACAGTGGTCAGTCCAAGCATAGGAAACAATTTTCAGATTCAAATATATATTTCAAGATTCAAATTCCAACAGCTACCGTCACAAAATTTTTGCCCAGAGCCTTCCTTACATCTTATTAGAGTAAGAACACTTCCATTTCAAAATACCACAAATTTTTGTCATTTAAAAAAAATATATGAAATTACATACACAGAAGACATCAATGTTGTTTTATAGTGCAATCAAAAGTTAAAAAATTAAGAAAGCTTAAAAAGAACTATTGAAGTTCTCCTTATATCCATCAAACATCTGCCTTTCAATCTTCTTTGACAATTTCCTTTTCTTCCCCTTACCTCAAATCTTCCACGGAAGTAATGTGTCATTTATCTCTTGGGAAAACGCCTAAGGGGGGTATTTCATGAGAATTTCAATCAGGTCTTACAGCTCACTTCTTTTGTTTACTATGTTCTTTAATGTATTCCTTGGCAGATGGTAAAAGCAAAGTAATTAAGGAATACAGTTTTATTACTGATTATGGATTTGATATTTATGACCAGAAGGTAATTTATAATCTTTGATTCTAAATACCATTATCCAAAGCAAATGTTTTATTTACACATTCAAAGACACAGTAACAAGATATTAAGGCACACTAAATGAAAACAAAAATCACAGACTTGTAAAATTTTGATATAAATGTAAAGTCCTGAGAATTCCTTTTCCTCTTTATTTTCAGGATTCTTTTAAGACAATTGAAAGAGAAGGGAAAGCAGATGAGGAATGGAGCTTTTAAGTGACAAGAGGAAAGGAAAGGAAAGAAATAAAAGGGCAAAATACAGATTTAACTAGGAAAATTCCTAAGACAGAAAGACAAGGAATCACTTAGTATTTAGGACCAATGATCCAGATGGGGAAGGGAGAGGGGAGGGCAGGAAAAAAACTTTACAGAAATCTTAGGTAGCATGTGAATTTTGTAAGGCTGAACTAGTCAAACTAAATTCCAGAAAATAAGTAATGACTGTATTTATAAAGAAGGCTGTTGACAGATGAGTACATGATAGTAGTTTTGTTAGTGGTAATAACCCTTAAAAGTTCATTACTACTATGGTCATCCCAAAGTTGAAAGGCACATTTGCAGGGTTATTACATGGATACAAGTCTTTTCCTTCAAAGTGACTTTTTTTAAGACTTGAATTTTTTAGGAGTAGTTTTAGGTTCACAGCAAAATTAAGAAGATACAAATGTTTTCCATCTAATCTCTGTCCCCACATATGCATAGTCTCCCACATTATCAATGGCTCCTACGAGAGTGGTACAATTTCTGCAACTGATGAGCCTATATTGACACATAATTATGACCCAGAGTCCATAGTTTACATCAACATCACTCTAGGTTTGAATATTCTATGGATTTGGATAAGCGTATAACCAAATGCACCATGATCCTATGTAACAGTTTCACTGCCCTGAAAATCTTCTGTGCTCTACCTATTTATCCCTTCCTCCCTTCTAATCTATGGCAACCACTGATCTGTTTACTATCTCCATAATTTTGCCTTTTCTAGAATGTTATATAATTGGAATCATATTTATGTAACCTTTTCAGATTGGATCCTTTCACTTAGTAATTTAAGTGCCATCCATGTCTTTTCATGGAGGGTCATGTTATTTACTTAAATATTTTTAATAAACATAATGATAATACTCTTCAGAGGCTATAATGAAATGCAATGAGAGCACAGGGGAACTGAGGCTATCAGAAGGAAAAAAAGGATTCATCTCTTACTTTCAGGGAAAGAAATATTGAGTATAATGGCATGGAAAATCATTCACATTTTTCAATTATTTTTTCTTGAAAGAATCTTTTTGCCAGTTTTTTTGTTGTTGTTTTTTTGTCATGTTTGATATAAGTTAATATGAGTATACTCTGATTGTTTATTATCACAATAAATGTAATTATCAATGAAAAATGAAATGTATTCAGAAAAATAAGTCCTTTTGTGTACTATGGAGAAGAAGGAAATGCATTTCCATAGAACCTCAGACATGCCACTAATCTACAGCACCAGGATTTTCATTGATTATGATACAAAATATTTTATTTCCTTCAAGCATGGTGATGAACAGTAGTAATACACCTTGGGGTCGGAAGACACTATGGAATGTTTGGGTGTGTGACAGATGGACAGTGCCTGCCCCCTTGAGAGAGGGCAGTTGCTCCCCAGCACAGGCAGATATCTAGATTTTGCTATGCAAAAAGATAAGCCATGTGTTATAAGGTCTTTTGATTGTGAGAAAAAAAAAAAAACACTAGAAATTCAGATTTCGTAATATCTCTAAATTTCATTAAAAAATTATGTGCTCACTAGCCAACATTGTTTCAACCAAATGTAACACTTTTTCAGGTTGGTAGCCACCTGAGTCTACTGGGCAGACGCAAGGTTTTGAGGTTGATCCAAGTGAAACAATCAAAGGAACCAAGGTGCCCCTTTTTATCAAAGATGTTTTCCCCATTATCAGAACAGGGTATTCTTGGAAATGCGATGCCCATGATCCCCTATACATCTGACCTGTACACATACAAATAGAAAACTCTCCCTATTCACACCAAATAAATGATGACTAATACAGGCTGCACAATAGCATCTTCCTTCCATCTCTCACACTGTCTTACTAATGTGCATCACAGGATCAGAGAGCAAAAGAAAAAGGAAAACTAGCTTAAGAGGCAGTGATGTATAGAGAAAGGCATCCTAGCAATTGTCTGGAAAGGTGAAAGTTTATGATACAGTGAACTAATCACCAGTCAAACTGAGAGAGAGAGACATTTTAAAAAAAAAGGCAAATATTTCTTTTAAAAAAATTGAAATTTTATTTAAAAAAAAATTTTAAAAGCTCTCTTTGTAGTAGCTAAATTAGTTGTGAGTAGACTGGAATTTTTTTTTTTTTTTTTACCTACTTGCCCTGTGCAGGCCAAAATTTCTTCATTTCTCTGAGGTTCTTCACAGGCTGGATGAGTGAGCAAATTAACAGAAGATGTGTTAGTAGAAGCCAAAAAGTTAACAACATACATATGAAGAGTTTACATGGCGGTAAATTCTGAGGTTGCTGGGGCAGCCCCATGATTTATATTGAGAGCTGAAGCATAGAAAGGGGACCTGGGGTGTGAGGGCACAGGAGTGGTTTGCTAATGCCTAGGAGTCTGGTTTCTTAGAATAATTCCAATAAACCATCATTTGGATTAAGACCTTCCCAAACTACATTCTTTCAGAGAATAAGAGACAAAAGTCCATTTCTAGATTAGGAGAAGTGTGGAGGCTGGGGAAGTAGCAGAAGGCTTCCTTGATTAGGAAAAAATTCAAAGTATCTTCTCCAAAGTTGCTTTTTTTTCTTTCTTTCTTTCTTTTTTTTTTTTAGCTCAAAGTAAACTGTAAGCCAAAGTGAGGTTTCTACAGAGTCTTGCGGCAATCTATTTTGAGGCCTTTCATCCTATACTGTTCCATATTTTTACTAACACTTAACCAAATGCAGAGCACACAGCAGATATATGTTAACAAAGAAAGAGAAAGAATATGTGCTAAAAATACTATTCTTTCCTCGGTGTAAAATTTTTTATACGATATCTATAAATCCCTCAGAAACTTTTAAACATTTAAGGAAAATAAAGAAAAATGCATGAATAGGACCTAATAGCAAAATAATGATTATTTTATCCTAGGTTTATTTTATTTCTAATTAAATCTGTCTTAAATCCACAGTTAGTTTAAATTGCAAGAGAATTAGCCTGAATTTGCCTCAAAACAGTGAGAAGGAGCAGTAGGAAAGAGACAGTGATGGACAGTATCTGATAGTCTTTAAATGTAATGAGTTTTCTCATACATTTGGAAGAGTTCAAAAGCAGCTTTCTCTAGACCCTTCATCCAGTTTCCCCTAATGTTGTCATTGTAAAACTATAAAAACTAAGAAATTAACATTATTATAATTCTGTTAACCAATATGTAGACTAATTTTGAGCTATTTTCCTAATGCTCTTTTTCTGTTCCAGGATCTAATACCATGTCTCTCACCTCATTTTGTTGTCATATCTCATTATCTTTTGAACTTAGGCACTTCCTCAATCTTTTCTTCTGTCCTAAAGCTGACACTTTGAGTAGTACTGGGCAGGTACTTTGTACAATGTCCTTTGATTTGGGTTTCACTGATGTTTTTTTCATGCTTAGATTGTGTTTATCCTTTTTTATAACTATAACACAGAAGAGATTTGTACCCCTCTCAATGCATCATATTAGAGTGGCTCATTCTTTTAAGTATTGCCTTATAATATAATTGCATTATAAAAATAAGTTATGCTCACATTACATTATTAAAAAGATCACAGCTGGTCACCTTCAATTTCTTTTCATAAATACTAAGAACAATACTAAAATAACTATCTTCAAAAAATATGTAATGCTTCTCATGTGTGAGTATATCTGCAAGACAAGTTCCAAAAAGTAGGATTTCTGGCTCCCCATAAAGTTACTTTCATCAACAGACCTCTTACCACCAATTTTTGAATAATCCATCCTTTCCCCATCATTTGAGATGTGGTTTTTATCCTACTTTACATTATAGTAATTTGCACACTGTTTTTATCTTAATATATTGTCAACCTCTTGTGGATTGAATGTGTCTCAGTGACAATAAAACATGAACTCCACATCAGACTAGACCATAAATATTCCTTAAACAGATGAATAAACAGGATCAGCATTAGACTTTAATTCCAGGTTGCTTTGCTCTAGGCACTAAAGCAGAACAGGTAAACTGCTGTTTCTAAATAAACAATGGTCATTGAAATATGCAATTAGCTGTGTGCCAGCCAGTCATCATTTAAGTAAATCATCAGTATCATGAAATAATTTTGAGTTTTAAAGTCTCTTTGAGCCATGGGAATTAAACACAGAAATTTATGGATTTCTCTATCCCTCTATATCCAAGACTTTTATTTTGGGGTGGGGAGTGGCTAGGGAGAGTAGAATTTATCCCAGCAAGTTAGAAATGCTTTTTATATAGCTTTACAATAGAATAAGGTATTTATAGGCAAAAAGAAAATTTAATAAACCTAAGCCAAGTTTCACTTCATTAACAAAAGGGAAACATTCGACTGGCAACACTTTCAAATAACTTTGTTTTTAACAGTAGTTACAGGGATTGTTCAATCAGGTAAGTTACTGTCTGTTAGAAATCTACCTTGAGTGACCTGCTTTAATATGAACTGTTTGAGTAAGATTTAATGCTCATAACCACCTGCTAAGGCAGGATTCTCATTCAACACAACCAGTTCACTGTGAAACTACTGCTCTATAACGTTCTCTTGAGAAGGCAACAGTTTTCTCTTGGGACTGTTCATAGCCCCTAAGGGGTACTGGGCTGAGTTTTCTCCTTAGAGCACTGATCAGAATTGTTATGGATGTTCAAGTCCTTTAAAAGCCTCAGAAAATGGGATTGGAAGAAGCCCAATTGAAGGCAATATTAATGACAGAATTACACATCAGCACTGGCACTTACACATCTTTTTCGTTTTCCAGAAAAAGACCGAGATTCATTCCAGAACAGTGATAGTGTAAAAGGGTACCTAGAAACAGTTCTAACCATAGTTGTCATCTTGACAGATAACTAACTAGACATGAGCAGACTGCAGGAAAAGAGAAATCCCAAGCCAGAAAATAATACATCAATGTGACTGATTTAACCCAGCCATTGGCACAGAGCCATGGTGGTCCAACCCAGTTTAACCTACTAAAAGACAGGAAACCACCACAATTAAACTGCCAACTCTTAGTCTACCTACCAAGGCACACGACTGCTGAAAGGAAACTAATCATAATGGAGCTGACATGAAACCCTCCAATTAATTCAAGAAGAGACCACTAATGGGCCTATAAGAAAAACTCTCCTGCCTTGGAACTCTCAGACAGGTAAGGGTTGGAAAGCGAGCTGCTATACCCCCTTACAAGCGGACATCTCCGCCCTATCAGGATTGCTCCCCCTCTGGAGGACCCACTCTCTCTCTCTCTCTCTTTCTCTAGGGGTGTCTTTTCCCCTTTTTCTAAATAAACCCTTCTTTGTTTTACCTTCTGTGCTTCAACTTTCCTTCCATCAGGGCCATACTCTGGAAAAATCTTCCTTCCAGAGACACAAGCTCCCAGGACCAGGGAGGAAGCAGGTACAAACACGTGTCCATGCTGTATCAATTAATTAGAAAGACATCGACTGTTATTCATCTTTTACAAATAATCTCGAAGCTTGTCTTAGAATCTTCAAACTTTAAATTTCTTCAAAGGAATGTCTACTTTGTAGTGAATGGTGTTTATTGTATTCCAGGGGAAAAAAATACATTGTCAAACTATACTTTCTTCTAATTATTATTAAAGACAGAGAAGGATAGTCTCAGCAGTTGATTGATTGGATATGGGGCATTTCTTATATTTTGATATTTCTCCCTAAGGCTTTCATTAAGTTTAATTATTACCAATATTTAGAAATCAATCACACCTATATTCTTTACCGCCTTTAAATCTGAAGTTATCTATGCAAAAAGAGTAATTATTAAGTGATTGGTTCCTCTTGTGATATTGAACACTGATAATTGAAAAAGAACATCATCTCAGATAGCTTGTTTTGATAGTTCAGATGTCTGGACTATTAAACCCACCATGACAACCTCAGAAATGACCCTTCGTTATAAATCCAAGCTCACTATTATTTATCCCCAAAGCAGTTTTAGCTTGAGTGGTCCAATTAAGGTTTTCACAGTTCAACTTCACATTGCTTCTCTACCCACTGATGCTCTAATTTAGGAAATGACTTCTCTCTATTCTATGCCTGAAATTCACTTCATTGATGGAAAGTTACACATGAAAAACATTTTGCTCCTGTCTAAACAAAATCATGAACTTGGAATAAACGAACAGTTTAGTCATTTGGGTTTTAAATATTTGAAAGCTTATAACTACCTCTCAAAGCAGTAAAGCTATTTAAACCTCTAAATATAGTAATGAGCAATAAACACACACAGTTTGATACTTAATAACCCATATGTACTCTCGATTAACGTGATTGCATCATAATGAGTTTTGCCTCATAGCAGGGGAAACTTGTCTAAATATATGTCAATGGCATTTCAGATTAAAGTCAGAGTTTCACATGAGAATACCATTGGAGTTTAGAAACTCTATGGGTACAAGTTATTGTGGAAAATATTCTCATTAGTAAATACTCTTCACTCAATGTAGGCCAGACACAGTAGGTTAAAAGGAGGCTACCACCTATTTCCCCCCTATTATTGGACTGTCAGTGGCTTCCCAGATAATCTGTCCAGAGTCCAGGAGTCTGAAAGCCAGAGTTACTTTTTTTTTTTTTTTTTCCAAAGGAAAGGCACATGCAGGAGTGAAAGCGAAAAGACAGGCAGGTAGGAAGAGAGAGAGGGGAGAAATATTTTATTTTATTTCTGTTTTTATTTCATTGTTCACACTGGTTGTTTCCCTGCAGATACAGGATGAACCAGGGGTATGTGACCTGTGCTCCTTCGGAGGTAATTGACCTAACCGTTACTCCACCAGTGCACACCGCCAGAGCTACTTTTTAAGACCCTAACAAAGACTGCAGATGTAAGCACTGAAGAATGAAGATTTCAGCGAACAATTCTCTGCCCTAATTTTATACACCCATAGAAATAAGTTCTTTTTAGTCTATGATATATTCTTTTGAAGAGTCAAGTTTTCATTTTGCCTGAACTATACCTAACAAAAAGCTTCATGGAAAAAGAGGGGTCATCCCATTATTAGTTAATGGAATTTAAGGTGAGGTGTGCTGACCTTTCTTACTTTGACAGCAGCTCAGCTTTTCTCCTCTAGGAGTCTATAAGGGTAGCCTCTGGTTAAAGTAGGTCGGTCACATGAGTTCCCTCTCCAATACAGAGAGAACATTATAGTGTCTCTGGCCATGCGCTCTGAAGAATGGTCTTCCCTAGTTTATTCCCGGGAGAACAGCATAAGATGTCCTGTGCTGGCCATTTAACTGAGTGTGACATGATTGAATGGGAAAACTCCGAGCTGTTTCAGTCAAGGAAGATATTTGATGATTTAACAGGAGAAGGATCAAAGTTCTATGTTTATCCTCACAGTGCAACTATTGTCAATTCAAGACCCTTTGGAAAATTCTTCTTAAAAAAGGATAATTCAGGGCCTTTTACTAAACATCCCTCCATGATTGTCTACAGATCTCCATGGGAGATGTGAAGGTAAATACTACATGGCATTTGCTTCAAGATGATAACCTAAAGGACACATTTCCACATAGAGCCATAAGAAAATGGGCAGAGGAGAAAGTTAAGCTAGTGTTTCACTAAAGTAGATGGACTATTTTAACTTCACCCTAAGGAGTCTTTCATCATCAGATCCTGAAACTGGCTCAACAGGAATTTTAAAATATGATTTCAAATTTAAATGAAACCAAATACTACTCTAAAAGACAACATAATTAGGACAAATTTGAGCCTGTAGTCTGTTCAAGGATATATCCTTGTTAGAGACTTAAGTTTTTATAAAAGGCTGTCAGTGCTTTCCCCAAATTAGCTGGTTGTTAAAGTGAACTTCTTAGCACTGACTCACTGTCATAGAGCACTCCAGGCACTTTTCAGGGACTATATGCCTGTTTTGCTGCAGTAAAACTAAGCAAAACTTGGTCAAGGAAAATAAGAATAAATGCCTATGGGAATTTGTACTACATTAAGCTCATTAAGTTACAGAACTTTCTTTTTTTTCATTCCATTTTTTCCATCCATTATGGGAAATAGAGATGTCTTAGGTGAGGCAAAAATGGGAAATGAATCAGGTCTCAGAAATGAATTCAGATCTATGTCTCATGTGTGTTTTTGCTGTGTACCTGATGGCTCCCTCTATCAACAGAGCAACTTCTACTACTTAGGTTATAAAGTTGGCTGTGGTCTTGGTATGGACTGCACATGGCATTTCTTATAGGTTTGACCTCCAAAAAAGCCTGTTACCTTTCCCTTCTTCTCCCATCTCCCAATTTCAAATACTAGGGAAAAGGATTATAATTGCTCAAGAGGTTGCAAGATTCATGCTGAACTAATACTTTGTGAGCAAGGAATAGGATCTAGAGTAAAGACCAGCTGGGTCCATCTGAGATCAGTCTATCCCTGATCCAACAAAAAGGTCATGATTTGCATAGCTGCTGCTGTAGATTTATGATTACATGAATTACAGGGAAGAGAAAGTGACCAAAACATACCTAACAGAATTGAAATTGGGACAGCAATACATTAAGTTCCACAACTGATATTCAGGACATCATTCATTTCTATGGAGATTCTAAAATGCAGTGTTTAATTAAGAAAAGGGTTTCTTACTTGCTAACAAAAGAGCAGCTTCCCTAAGGAAATGAGTCCTGAGTGATGCTGTTAAGTCTACCAAGGAACGTCTGTGAGAAAGTGAAGCTGTCGTTGAGGACCTGTCTCATCAGGAGGACGCCAGCATCTTGGTGTTGGAAATAAATGTGTTCTTGTTTTATGAATCCTAGATTATGTGCAACAAATCATGCTGTTCTCTTCACATTTGCTTCTGGGGCTCAAGAAGTGAAAAGCATATCTTTAGATGACTTTTTTTCCTAAGAATTATTTGTTTAGAGGAAAGAAGCAGGTAGGATGGCATAAAGGCAGGCAGGCAGGAAGAGAGAAGAGGAAAAGGAATCCATACATGAGTTGTCCGTGTTGGTTGTCCCATCTCCCCACTGTCCCTGGCCACAAACCCAAATCCTTAGACTTTACATGGAATATGCCACCCTGAGCCACAGACTTAACCACTGAGCCACCAGGGAGCATCAAGATGCCTTTTTCATTTTATCCTTCTACCTTGATTTACCTTTCTTTTCAAAATAAACACATGCTATCTAGCCTATGACTCCCTCATTTCTTTTCTTTTCTTCTGATTTCATGTTCATTTGAAGTTACCCCTTTGATTCTATTTGTTTGTGGCACAAAAGCAAATTAAAGTTCAGAAAAGAATTCAAGCTCATGCCTATATGGCAGGTAAAACAATTTTTAAAATGGAAAAGTTGCATGATTTTCTACACATAAAAATGCAGGACATTTCCCAGGACTTGCTCAGAAAGTTTTAAGTGATTTTTCTGGTTGGCAGACTTCCTTAGAAGTCCTCCTCTTCCTCCATACTTTCTCATGTTCTGTTATAAATACTGCTTTCTGGTCCCACAAGCCTTCAAGTTTCCTTCCAAATCTAAAGGTAAAATAATTTTTTTTTAAATTCTCACTGTTAGAAATTTCAAAACATACCCAAAAGGTACAAAATGAGGAGTAACACTGTGTTTCAAGGATCTTTCATGTACAAAGAAAAGAAATCCTGCCTGTGCATCACTCCACAGGGAAACAGGCATATCCACGACCCTCCTCTGAAGGGCCAACTGGAGATAAACTCTTCAGAAACTCTTTTACTCCACCCTTAAATCAGCTTACTCTCAACCCATAAGCTATTCAGATCATTCTCAGTCTAGACTGGATAGCTAGGTTTGAAAGTCCTCTGTCTGGAAGAACCGCATGTCATCAGGAGCACTGCAGTTAACTTGTGTTCCTTCGCTCTCAACAGAGAGCCGTGTTTTCTGTCTTTAGTTGAACAAGGTGCTGCAGAAGGCCCAGCCTTCTGGCATCTCTAATTGAGTCAATGCCTCACAGCTTGTCCTGGCTTGTCATGGCTGTTTTACTAGAAACATCTGAACACAATGAGACCAAGCATTTACTTTCTTCTCAACATCAACATATGTTTGATCTGTTAGAATCTATTAAAAAAAAAAAGCAAAAAAGTAGTGATGATAAACTGATAGATTGAGCAATAGTCTTAGAACTCAGTTCCAACAACATTCAATTTCTATCTTTTCAGAAATCTAAGTGCTAATGCTTTAAATGGCTAGCGTAAGAGTATCAGGAGTTACCATACACTGAAGTAGAGGCTATTGACCTTTGGCAGTCGTTTGCTGCTGGCATTTTAAATATTAATCATCTGTTTTTTCCTTCATTCTCTCTATAAACATACATTAAGTACCTACCATGCAGCAAGCACTGGAGTTACAAAGGTTAACAAGACATATTTTCCTTGTCCTTGAGCAGAGCCGATGCAAGAGACAGGAAATGTAATGAATTAAGTTGTTACTTAATGTATAAGAGAAAAGTACCCTGAAGCAATATTAAAACATGGTTAGGACAAGAGAAGTAATGTGGGAATATATTTTAAAGAGACACTCTTCCCTGAACTAAATTTTAAGATGGGCTATTAGAGGACTGGTAACTAAAGAAAAGAAAGGGAGGAATGACACAGCAAGTGCCTAGGTATATGACCTGTGGAGAGGCCTAAAGCAGGAGTTTCTCAGCCTCAGCACCACCTGCACTAGAGGCAGAATAATCCTTTTTTTGGAGGTTGCTCTGCATTGTAGCATGTTTGGCAGCAAACCTGGCCTCAGTCACTGCATGTCAGTAACAACCCTCACCTACCCAGCATAACTAGCAAAAAGTGTGTCTCCAGACATAGTTAAAAATATTGAGATGGAAGTGAAAATTGTGCCTGGTAGAGAACCACTAACCCACAGAGCTGATTAAAGCACTGCATATGGACTAGTTGGTGGTATCTGAGAAGGAGACTGGGCCAAAGTTTAAAGGGCCTTATATGACATGTAAAGTTATAGTGAATGATTTAAGATATTTTATAGTTAATACTATCTTTTTATTCATATTAATTTGTATTGTTTGTCTAAATAAATTTCTGCTAACACAGACGCTTAAAAAAGAGGGCAAAAGAGAGCACAAAATTAAGTTTAACTGAACAGAATGGCAGTCAGTAACTGTTTCTAATAATCATTGAATATTATGAATGTATTAATTGAATGGGGGAAGGGGAGAGATAATTAAAACAGAAAGAAAAGAAAGAAAGGTATGAAGAAAGGAGGAAGTTTTTCATCAATAAAGTAATAAAATATTCTTCTGTGTCTTTAGGAAATGGGTTCAGCACTGAGCAATGGCAGCTTTGCTGGGAAAAAAAATTTCCCAAGGGATCATTCAAAGAACACTCACTTCAATATAAAATTCTATATAGCTGAAAAGTCTCACTTTTAAATAGTTCAACAGTATCAGTGTTTATAGGTAAACCCTGTATTCAGTCCTTAAAAATGATGCTGAGTAAAAAAGCAAAGGTTTTTTAAAATCGAGAAAAGATAATGGTGATGTTAAGGCAAAGGGTAAGACTTGTGCCTGGGTTCAAAAGACCTGATATTATGCACTCAAGATCAAATTAAAAACTGTGAGCTTTTGAGTTTAGCCATCGTTCAAGCCCGAGCTTTGAGAGTCTGATACTGTGAAGCAACTGCTTGGTGAGGATCAAAGGATAGAAAATACAGTGCAAACAAGTTTGCTGCATTTTAAAGGCAGGGCTGCTGTGCACACCAAGAAGCAAGGGAGAGGCCCTGGCTTAGCAGAGACTCAGCTCAGGGATTCTTTTTGAAAGCAGAGTTTGGAACAACTTGGTGCTGAATGTCTGTTCACTTCAGGAAGTTTTGTGAGAGGAAAAAAGATGACAGAAACAGACATCTCTGGATATAGCTCCTGGAAAAGTTATCTGATGGCCTTAAGTAACCCCAAGTTCTTCCCTTATTCTGACAGTTTTGGCTCTTCCGACTCTGGTGAAAGGGAGCTATCACTTTCCTTTCTCTAAGAGGTCAATAAGGAAATTATGAAGTTCTTCAGAACTGTGCATAGTATAAAAAAGTTCTTTTCAACACAATATCACATTGATTTGTCTGGTTATTGTGATTCTTGATTAATCTTTGTTTTCTTGATTAATCCATTTTAATGTGGTAAAATAAAATATTAGCCATCTTAACTATTACTAAAAATATAGCTGCATTAAGTACTCTCATAGTACATAGCCATCACCACCATCCATAGCTCCAGAAGTCTCCTTCCAGCAAAACAGTAACTCTATTCTCATTGAAAACTTACTCCCCACCACTCTACTTTCTATCTTTACAAATCATACTGCCTTTGTCTTTTGGCAACTGGCATGTTTCACGTGGCATAAGATACACAAGTTCCATTCATGTTGTAGCCATGTCAGAATTCCCTTCCTAAATTCCTTAATCATATCCCATTATATGTATATACCACATTTTCCCCAACATCATTTCTTGAAAAGACCATCCCGCTGTGAATGGTCTTGATGCCCTTGTCAAAAAAATTTGACCATGTAAGTGAGGATTTCTCTCTAGCCTTCCTATCCTTTCCCAAAGGTTTATATGTCTGTCTTTATGCCAATATCACACTGATTGCTGAAGATTTATAGTAAGTTGTGAAATCAGAAAGTGAATCTTCCAACTTTGTTCTTCTACGAGATTATTTAGAATCCTTAGAGATTCCACATGAAGAAGGATGCATTTTTCTATTTCTGTAAAAAAAAAAAAAAAAAAAAATGCCATTAGGATTTTAATAGGGATTGCACACAATTTGTTAATCACTTCAGAAAGTGTTGACAATTTATGATATCATCTCCTTTTTCATCAATACAGGATGTGTGTCCATTTATGATGTTTTCTTTAGTTTCTTTTAGGAATGTTTCATAGTTTTTATTACATAGTCTTTTACTTCATTAGTTAATGTAATGCCTGTTTTTCATTTACTTGATGCTAATATACATATAAAAGGAATATACATATAAAAGGAAGGAAGGAAGGAAGGGAGTCTTTTTCTTTTTAAAGTTTGATTTTGTAATATCTTGTATGGGTCTTGGCATTCTTTGAGCTTCTTGGTTTACATTTATTTTTTATCACATTTGGGAAGTTTTCAATCATTTTTCCTTCAAATATTATCTCTGTTCTTCTCTCTCTTTTTCTAAAACTCTGAACAGGTGAGTAGTGGGTTCACCTGATGGTGTCCCAAAGTTCCCTTAGACTGTGTTCAATTTTCTTCTATGTTTTTTCTTTCTTTACCTCACTCAGTAATTTTCATTGTCTAATCTTCAAGTTTGCTGATTCTTTTTGCTGCCTGCTCATACCTTCTTTGAGTCACGCTAGTGAATTTTTTTCACCTACTATAGTTTTCAGCTGAAGAAATTGGCAGGGTTGGGGGCTGGTTCTTTTTAGGTTTCCTATCTCCTTACTGATATGTCCATTATATTTATACAACTTTTTTTTTCACTTTCCCTACATCTTCCTTTACTTATATGTGCATCTTTAAAACAGTTGCTTCAAAGTTTTTGCTGAGAGATACTCATCAGGTTTTCTCAGGAAATTTTTGTTGTTGGTCATACTTTCTTTTGTAGGCATGGTATTTTTGATGCTGTTGTTTTGTTGTCGTTGTTAACTAGATATTTGGGTCTAATAATATGGTAAGTCTAGAAACCAGATTTTCCCATTTTCAGTCCCCAAGATTTCTTTTTCAATTGTAGGTTTTCTTTATGCCAAGCATGAGTCTAAAGTATAAACTCAAGTCTTCTCAGGTCTTTCTAGAACCTGAAACTCGCTGAACATGCATATCTTTTTCTAATTTTCCTTAAATATGCAGTTGTTCTTTAGTGTCCAATCTTTACTGTTTGATTCCCAGCAGAGGAAAATGAGGCAAATGAAGGGAAAAAAGAGTGCAGGCTCTTCTAATCACTTGGTAGTCAACTTTGGCTGGAAAGAGAGCAAGTTGCAACAACGGGAGGAGATGCAACAGCCATGGCTGCTTGCCTCTTTGTGTCTCTGTGAGCAAAAGAAGCAACTGCTGATCAAGAGCACAAATCCCCAATATGTGGAGGACAAAGACTTCTTGTGCACCAAGAGTCTCTCAAGTTGTTAACAGGTTGTTGCAGGCACAAGGTTGTCTTCCAGCTAGGGTTGGGGCCTGGGAAGGGGCTGCTGTGCTAAGAGCTGGAATTGAAATAAACTGCAATTTTCTGTCCATGTCTTCCCCTGGTAGTCACACATCTTTCATAGATCCCAGAGATCCAAAGGCATGACAACAGATCGATTCTGATACTGCAATTGTTGTTGAGGTGAGGAGACAGATTCCATGTACTTCTTCTAACATCTTAGAATCAGCCTTGATTAGTCTCTTTTTATATATAAATGAAAATTTTTATTTTTATAATTATATACCATCATAGTTGTTTAAATATCATGTCTATGATCCTGAAATAAAGTGTTTGTGAATTATGTCCTTTGTCAAAAGCTTGACTCCAGGTTTTAGTGTTTTTTCAATGATAATAGTAAGATACTCAGCCAACTGTTACTTCGTTTCACCAGTTTTAGGACAATAAAGTTTATATTTTTAGAGACAAAAAGAAACATTAGATTCATCGTTTTCAGAGTTGATCACGTGCTTTTCATCAAAGATCCTTAGCTCCTTAGAAATTAAAGTTTGAAAGAGTTTAAAATCAAATTGGTATAACAAATTGGATGTAATTGTTATCCAATAAATTCTTTATATTTTTTTAATTACTTTGAATTATATTTTTGAGTACCTGACCATCATAAAAAATTCTGAAAATGCAAAAGACTATATAAATCCAGAGAAAAGTCTCCCCAGTTCTATCACTGTTAACATTTTGGCATAGAAAAGTCCCCTGTGATCCTGGCACTATTTTAACATAATTTATTTATTGTTCCTACTGTATTTTTTAAATTTGTTTTGTTGTGATGTTATTCTATTTTACTTTGCTTTGGGATTTGATATTAGATTACTGCCTCAAATTCTTTGAAGTCCTGAAAAGTTGTTATTAATGGCTTTATAACACTTGTTAAATTAAACAGGGATGAAAATTAATCAAATAGTAAGACTTTTTAACTTTTGAAAAATGTTAATGGTAATAAAATATTAAACATTTGTTAAAATTATTGAATGGGATATAAACATATTAATATGAACAAGTCCATAAAATTCTCAATAAATGAATACACAACCTCATGAAAAATGATCCATCTGTTATTAATGAATACATTTCTGTGTATATATGTAAGCTATATAAACATATAAGAGGAGGGATGCAAATCAAAATAGTAAAAGCATTTATGTCTGAATAGAATTGGGCCTTTTTGCAGTTCCAGGTCCTTGGACTGCATGGTCTGCACCTTAGCGATCTCAACCATACACGTGCACCCAGAATAGGAACTTTACAAAGAAAATGTATTCATATGTAAGACATAATTAGCATTTTAAAAGTTTAAAAAACTAAAAGCACACAGTTATGGCAAAAACAAGACAAAATGAAAAGCTTTCAAATAAAATAACTCATTCACACCACTCAAAAAATCACTACCAATATTTTAATGTATATACTTGCTAAAATAATTTTTGTATTCATAATGAATGTATCTTTCTTTAAAAAGATTTTTATAATCCTACATTGATCACTTCTATACTTTATATGAGTACTTCCATATCAATTCATTTTTGATTGACATCATCGATTTAGGTTTTCTTTGTGGTTCTTATTTTGCCTATAAACGTTGATGCAGTACCATATGCTTATACCAACAATTTTGTATATTTGTAAAAAAATTTCCTTCTACAAAAATTACCTATCTACCAGAATTTCTCTTAAAGTAGCTTACTAACATTTAGTCCACATAAAGACAAATTCTATTTACCCTTTTCTCTGGGACACCAGCTAACATGGCTTCATGTGTCTGTAAAATATTCTAATTCTCTTTCTTTTATTCCCATAGATATTTCAAACAATAAGTCTTTTTGAAAGTGTCTAGGATAGATTCTAATTTTCAGGAACTTAATTTTTCAGACATTATGTGTTATAGTTAGGCTAGGCTATTTGAGTTTCCCTTTCTAATGATTATAAAGTAGCTATAATTATAAGCCAATATTTCAGAAGTCAAATTTTATTACCTCTAGATAACTGGGTCTGAAAATGTTACTTATGCACAATAAATATAAATATGTAAGTAAAAAGATAACTCTTCCAAATAAGTAAGAGAAATATAGAGAGATTTAGAATAAATATATATACCTTACTAGATACTATAAGCTTTGAATACCTGAGCAGATACAACACTGATTAGATAGACGCTAAGGTCCTTTCTGAATCTACCATGCTAGTATCCTGTGATCAGTATGCTTATCTTTCAATGTTTTTAAAATACACATTCTAGTATATGCTTGTCTAGCTATGTTAAAGATTGTCAGATCTTGTTCTATTTTTCTGTATGCAGGCATTGATGCTTCATTTATCAGGAATGACAGAAAACAAAGTTTGTCCACTAAATCATTAAATAACATTTTCAGGTCAATACCCTTATTCCGTTTGGTATAAATGTACTTTCGAGGTTTGTTACAAATTTTCTTTTGAAAATTTGCCATTATTTTTTACCATATACTGATGAAAGAACTTACTCTCACTAGGAATAGTTATTTAACTGTGGTAAGGTGTAGAAAATATAGACGTTGTAGGATTTGTAGAACTAATTTCATTTAAACGATCTGATCCAAATTAATGTAATAAGATTTATCATTTAAACTATATGCATGCAAAATTTATGTGTAAACTGTTGTCTGATTTTCCGAAATGTGTTTTGCTTAGTTTCGCAGTTAATATACAGAAATTGTCACTGCTCTTTAACTAGCAAATCTGCATTTCAGGTTACATAAAATAACCTAAGTGACACAGAGTTCCTCTTATCTAAAATACCTGATGTCAGTATTAGTAATTTGCTGCTCAGGTATTTATTTCACCTATAATTTGCTTTATTCTATATTCTAAATTGCTATTACTTGCCTAAAGGAGTGAGATTTTAGACTATTCCTTCATTTTCTCTGAAAAAAAGGTGTACCATCGGATCTCCAACATTCAGCATTACTAATCACTGTATAATGATAATCTGAAAGGAAAGCTGAATTATAGTCATAATTGCAAGAAATTTCCTTGCAGAGTACAAAGTATGTAGTTGGGAAAGAGGAGCATTATTATACCCCTTGCAATCTTCCCAACACAAGAACATACCCATCACGTTACCCCTCTCTTCTACTGCATTAATATTCTTTCTACTTCATTTTCTCCTTGCACATACCAACATCTTGTTATTTCTCCCATCTTAAAAATGCTTTTGACCCCCCATTATCATTCTTCCATTTCTCAGTTTCTCATAGGAGCAAAATCTACATAAGTTGTCTATGTTCAATGTCTCCAATTTCTCTTGCTGCATTCTCCCATTCTTGGGTGTGGCTTTTTCTCTGTACCTCTCCACTAAAACAAGTCCTTGTAAAGTTGTCCAATGATTTCCATGTTGCTGCCTCCAACAGTTCTCATCTCAGTCCTCATCAAATCTCAATTCTTATCTCTGTCCTTACCTTGCTCAGCGTAGCATCAGTCTTTAGCAAAGTTAATCTCTTCCTTTCTTTATAAAATTCCCTAAAGTGAATTCAAAATTATTGCTTTCATTGTTCCTGTTGAGTCTCTTTGCTTGTTTTGTTCCATCCCCACAAATCTCTTAGCTTTAAAATGCTGCCAGAGCCAAGTTTTGATATTCTCTTTTCTATCTGTGTTCATGCCATTAATGATGTCATTTATTCTCCTACTCTTAAATACTGTAAGAATGATTCCCACAGTTATATCTCTAGTTCATATTTGTCTCCAAATTCCAGAATCATATCCAGCAGTCTAGTCAACATATCCTTTTAATGTCTAACTGATATTTCAAAGTGAATATACCCAAATTTGAACTTTCACTTTTCTACAAAAAGACCTGCTTCCTCCCGTCCTTCTTATCTCGGCTTATAGCAATGCCAACAAGCAAATTGTATAAGCCGGAGCCCTGGAGTCACACTCCAGAGTTATCTGTCAGTGAAATATCTTTGTTTTGTTGTTTTGCCTTCAAATATAGCCATAAAACAAGCAAGTAATAAGAGAACAATGGCAAAGATTAAAACCAATTTCTAAACGAATGAAAAAGGTGTTAAAAAGCCTTAGGATGTCTAGTCAATAAAGAGAAAAAGCCCAAATTACCAACATCCAGGCGAATGCTACAGATCCTTCAGATATTAAAATGATTAAAGGTTTTGTGAATGACGCCATGCTAAAATATTGTACAATTAAAAGAAAACCAACTAACAAGAGTAGATTGAAAAATCTATCAAAACCTTGACAAATTCTGTTTTGTCAAGTTCTCTCCAAAAAGTAAACAACAAAAAAACCTTTACACAAGGAAATCTTCACTTGTCTTCACTAGCATATGCTGATTTCAGTCAGCAGTTTTCAGTAAGCACTTTCAAAATCCCAAACAGAACTTAGAAACTAGATCTAGTGAATTCACCACTTCTTCTCAATTCTAGCCAATAATATTAGACATAGAAAAATATTTATACAGATTTCATTTGTATAGACAAAATTGTGTCTATAAACAAAGTCAGTAAAGGTGCACCCTGGTGAAGCAGTGTTTAGGTCAATCGCCTCTGAAGGAGTCAGGCCACATACCCCTGGGTGCCAGACCTGGGGAGAAGCAATCAGTGTGAACAACTAAATAAAAGTAAACTAAAAAGATGTTTCTTCCTCCTCTCTCTTTCTGCCTGCCTGCCTATTCACCTTAATTTCTGCCTGCAACTTTCCTTTGGAAAAAAAAAAGGCTAGTTATAATAAATTTTTGAAAGACACTTGATAAAAAGGCTGAGAGTGTTTCTAGAGATTAACAAAAAGGTAATATGTTGATGATCCTATTAATAATCATAATAGTATTAAAACAAATATCTAAGAAAACTTCTAATACAAAATATGCAAGTTCTAGACACAAAAATCACACAATTTTGAAAAATTAAAGATGACCTAAGTAAAATGCAAGCTTGTACCATGCTCATGGATTGAATCATTCAATATGCAAAAACATCAGTTATTCCCAAATCAGTGTGTATTTTCCATGCAATATTAATCAAAATGCAAGCAATTTTTCTGTGGAAATTCACAGGCTAATTTAAAAAATATGTGGAAATGCAAAGGAAAAAGAATAGACTAGATGATCTTTAGAAGGAAGAAAAACACTAGAGAACTTAAACTAAAAAATAATATCAAGTGTAATTGTAACAATATAAACTTAAGATATTGAAGTGTCTGTTTTAGTATAAACAAGAAATGACTCTTAAAGACAAAATGCAATGATGAGACTGTAAAATAAAGACAGCTTCAAGAACTAATGAGGATGTGAAATTACTAGAATTCCAATATTTCTGGATTGGGCACAAATGTCAATGAATAGATAAATTTGTATAACCACTTTGTCAAACTTTGTCAATATTCAGTGAGCTTGAATGTAAGTATACTCGGTGGCCCAGCAATTCTACTCTTCAACAAATGTTGCATTAAAACTGCTTAGATATTTGCCTTGGAAGATACACAGGAATGTTCAAAGAAGCACTATTTATTAGTTAAAAAGTGGCAACAAAACAAATGTGTGTCATAAATAGTGTCTAGTCATCACACCATGGAAGGCTAGCCAGTAATAAGAAAGTAGGACCCACAACTGAAATTCACAAGTATAACATTAAACAGATACAAAGTACATAATTTTTTTTAATCATAAAGCTCATCTTTGGTGTTCAAAGGTAAATATTTTCCCTGGTGAGAATTAGTGTCGGAGAGATGGTAGAAGGAGAAAGTAATGGTTTGCTTCTTGATCTGAATTCTGATTGCACAGGTGAGTTTACTCTGCGAAAATTCAGTGATGTGTGCACTTTGGATTCATGAATTTTCTGTAGGCTATATAATTCAAAAACAATCAAATCGTTCCTCAAAATCCTGCAGTGGATCCTCATTTTTCATAGTAAAATCCCAAATTCTACAATGGATTCATGTCCTAGATAGTTTGACCTCTGACAGCGTTTTGATTTTATCTCTTACTATAATCCTTGCTCACTGTTCTTCAGACAGACAGCTTTCTTGCTGTTCTGATGTCAGTTCCTTTCCCACTTCTGACCTTTTTTTTTTTCCTGGAATACCCTGCCCAAATATTTTTCTATTTTACTAATTAGTTTCAAATCCTTGCTCAGCTCTAACCCTCTCAGTATAGCCTGCCCTGACTTCTACACCATACTTTTTTTCCCTATAGCATTAGTTCCTAACATGCCATATAGTTTGCATATTAAATATTTTGCTTAATGTATTTCTTCTAACTATAAGCTCACTATAATTTCCATGAAAGTGCCAAGGGGAATAAGATCTAGGAGCAAGAAGACCCTTGTCCTTATAGGAGCAATGACTTTAAAGATTAATCATGTTATTAATAATGCCTCTATTCTGATTACCTTTCTTTCCCATCTGTAACCACCAGTTCCCATTTCCCTGACTTAGTTATGAAAATAACATTCCCAAGTGGAAGAAAGAAGGGTGAGAAATGTGCCACCGCACCACACAGGGAATAACAAAACTAACTGCAGACTGTCTTCACTATCCCTTCCCAATCATAGTCTCTATCATTAAAAACACACCAGCAGTCTCCTGGCCTTCAACCTAGGGGAATCTGCAAATGTTTGCAACTCAGACTGGGAATTCTTATCACAGTCCATGACTTAGCTTTGAACATCTTCCTATTAAAGTCCCTTTGCAGTTTCAAATCTGTACTCTGTCAGACCAGGCAAAGCGGGGAAAGGAAGGTATAATGAGTACCTTGCATCTTCAGCTTTTTCCCAGGCATTTTGGGAACAACAAATCTCAGAAAACAAGTGCAGTTCATGAGGCTTCAGGTCACAATCACCATCAATCACTGATCACTAATAAAGAACACACCCTTTCCAGTGTCCTCAAGTGGTTGAAAAATAGTTTAAAAGCTTTAATCTGTGGATGCTCCAATGATGCATCCTGGGACCCTAACCCCATGACTATCTTCCCAATGCAAGGGACCCTTCCCTCCCTTCTCCCTTTCCCCTTCTTCCTGCCCCACTTAAGCCTCATTAGGACTCTATTCCTCTTTCTGACTCTCACATGGACTCCCAATAAAGCTTCTTGTCAGGTTTTGTCTGGTTTCTGGCTAATTTCTATTACCTAAAGGGGTTCCCAGTGGGCCCCCAGACTACAATAAAGGCAGAGAACTTGTATCTCAAGCACCTTGTGACTGATACGAGATGAATTAAGCGAATAAACGAATCAAATAAAAGTTCAACTGAGATGGGTTTCTTAGTTTAATGTTTAGACAAGTTCTCAGAAATGATAGGATTTACCTAAAAACCTCTGTCCATAGGTAATTGTTTGCTAAAGGCAACAGATTGGAATTCCTACTGGGCAGATTCTGTCATCTCACAAACAACTTGGCCAAAAATTAAGTATATTCTTGTTAAAAAGAAGAAGAAGAATTTCGTCTTTCTCATTGTATGAAAAGTTTAACATGGCAGGCTTGACAGCTGCTTTAAAATCAGCCTATGAAGCTGATTCTCAACTGACATCTGGACACCTGGATTTCAGGAGTGTGCCCACTATTCTTTAACTAATAATGACAGTTTATGTGTCTAGACTGTATAAATAATACGGTTTATGCTCAACGCTTGCTCTCCTTCTAGGAGTCTGGAATTATGATACATTCTAGGCAGAGGCCTCCAACAACCAAGCCTTAGTGAAAATCCTGGGTCTTGAGCTTTTCGTGAGCTTTCCTGATAGACAACATGATACATATTTGGTCAAAATCTAATGATAGAACAATCAAATGTCTCTGAGGACTCTTAGAAGATCAAGTACCTGGTTTCCTCCAGATATTGTACTATCTTTCTTTTCCTCTGGCTGATTTAGCCTTCTATCCTTTCACTATAATAAAACAGCCATGAGTATGACTATGCTGAGTCCTATGAGTCTTTCTTGCAAATCACTAAGCCTAAATCCTTAGCATGCTCACCACACATAAATGAAGTTGTAGAAAATTTGCAACACGTTGCTCTCATTTTACACTGTGGCTCAGAAAACAAATGTCCAAGCTGGAAAGGAATGCAGACATTGGGATACATAGACTCATTCATTAGGGAGATACTGTAGCAACTAGGACAGGACTTGGTCACTGAGAATATGAAGCATGTAAACTCAGTGGTAATGCCCTGTCTTCAAATGCCTCTAAAAGTAAAGAAAAGATATTCATGTAGAGAAACGGATAATAGCTGAACTGCTTCTGATCATCTGTACTATGTTCCCAGAGAGACCAGGGATATGCCCTTCGCCATCAAGCGGGTCTGGAAGGATCTGAGGCAACAGGGAGTAGAACTGTCTAGACCACAGGAGATCGCACCTGTGCATGATAGCTGCCTGTGACTATGGGGGAACTGGAGTCCAGTGTTGCCAGGACTTTGAATCTTGAAGAGAAGTCAGACAAGTTTTTTTGCCTTTTTTTTTGTAAGTTCTCCCAATGTTTAAACATTTACAACAAATAATTTTTAAAGTGCCCAAAGCATGGTCCATCAGTTCAGAATCTCTCGTGTCCGACATTTGGAAATGAATGAATCTATGCATTGAATCCCAACACTTCAATAAAAGGAGATAAATATAAACCAAAATTCAAAAAGCGAGGAACTGCAAACTTCTGGGGATTCATTAGACAGAATAATCTTGCGCAGCAGTGATTTGCTTTCACGTAGCAACTGAAAAAGTCCATGAGCAACAGTAAAGTAGCATCAAAGTCAACAACATAATTAGAGTTGTTTGACTAAATGAACAGGACCAGAGTATTTACTGTATTGTCCCCTAGAATAGCAGTCTTTACTGTCAAACAGATGCCAAATGATAATGTCTACATTTCCTTAGCCCAAGACACAAATAAATACGTGGCTAGGACCTCAGCAAGAGAGTTGCTGAACTGTCCTCACAAATTCAACCCACCCTCCTGCCCAGGATCAATGACTTGGTTGAAGATCTGACCTCACCAGGATGGTGAAAATACACTCAGCCATTGTGAGGTTGGCAGGTGTTTTAACTATAGATTTAAGATAACTATTTTGGCCCTTTTTCTTCTTTCCCATTTGCCTTCTCTTTGAGTTATTGATTTTCTCTCCAGATCAATAAAAAAAAATAGGCCTTTGTAGAAATGTTTGTTATCTTTTCAGGAGGCTACCAGTATAAGTTTGAATTCTCTAAACTGCACTGCTGGTCAAAGCAGATCTCACACTCTTGTCCATTTTGAATGTGATGTATTCTAAATGGACTATTTATTTGCTTGTCCAGAAAAAAAAAACTGAGTGGGATGTAGAAGAGCAACATAATCAGAAGTAAAAATGCTCATGTCATTATCTCAAATTCACATGTTGATTGTAATTATTCAGGGCAGTTTATTTTGCTCTCCCTCCTTGTTTTCAAGGTTGTAACTCAATGACAGACATCTCCTTACTAAAAATAAACCATTTGTCCTTTAGAAATTAACTGAATATTTTCCAGATTGTGTGAGGTTTTATTTCCCACAATATGAAATCTCTAGGAGTTTATTTCTCAGAAGTTCTAGAGAAAATAAAAGTGTTTGAAAACTCCATCTTATGTGCATACATCACACACATACAAACATAATTTTTCTATATACTATTTGTAGAATACATTTCAACTAAAAACTAGAGATATTTACTTTATTCAAGTTGTGGTGAAAATTTTTAATTTTGAAATCTTTCCATCTCCATGTATCAAAGATTTTAATATAAGGCTTAAAACCAAAAAAGTCTTAGAAGAAAACATAGGCAATAAGCTTCTTGACATTAAGCTTGAGACGATTTTTTCTGACACCAAAATCAAAGGAAACAAAAATAAACAAGTAGAATTTTATCAAACTAAAAAGCTTCAGCAAATTAAAACAAGCTATCAGCAAAATGAATTGACACTCTATGGACAGGGAGAAAATATTTGCAAATATTATCTCTGACAAGGAATTAATAAGCAAAATATATGAAGAACTCATATAAATCAATAGCCAAACAACCAATATGATTAAAGATTAGACAGAGGATCCAAATAGACATTGTTACAAAGAACACATACAAATGGCAAACAGGTGCATGAAAAGGGGCTGGGCCTCACTAATCATCAAGGAAATAGAAATCAAAATCACAATGGCATCAACATATACCTGCTAGAATGGATATTACTGCAAAGACAAGAAAAACAAAAATAAAAACAAAAACAAAACAATGTTGGCAAGGATGTGAAGGAAAGGGAAAACTCATGCACTATTGGCAGGAATGTGAATTGGTGCAGCCCCTATGGAAAATGGTATAGAATTTTCAAAAAATTACAACTAGAACTAACATATGACTTAGAAGTTTCACTTCTGACTATTTATTGGAAAACATAAAAAAACAATAACTTGAAAAGATACTTGTATCCTGTGTTAATTGTAGCATTATTTATAATAGGCAGGGTATAGAAACAACCTCTCTTCCAGTGGAACCTGAATAAATATGTGTATGGGCACAATAATTTACAATTGAACTTAGAAAATTCTGCCTTTGTCTCTGAGGAATCTCCACATCAGTTTTGACCAAGACAAACGAAACGGGATTATTGATGTGCAGTTTAACATTGAAAACTCCTGGAAACTCAAGGCCAGTTTGCTACTGATGTTTTTTTATCTAGTATAACTAGTTAACCAGCCCGATTTCAATGCAGGGACAGTATAGCTTGAAATCTATGACAGTAGACAGACATATGAATAGCAAACTGGCAAAACCTGAAAGGGACCCCAGGAGGGATCTTGGCTTAGGATCCTGAATCTAGGACACATCCCTGGATGCTCCCAGTTTTTTTCCAGGTAACCTGGACACGCCCAAAGCCCCTAACCCTCAAATACATACAGAATCCAACTTGCCTGTGTGTGAGAGGCAGGCAGCTTAGGTCCCGATATGCACACGTGTGTATTCTCTTGATGTAACATTTCTAGCCCCACAGGGCACCCCAACTAGTTATTTCTGATTTCAATAAACTTGCTGTGTGTTCTTGCCCAAGGACTCTCTCCACGAAGTCTTTCTAGAGGAGCCCAGCGTCTCATCAGTGTGTCTCAGCTCCCGCCCCCCGCATCATTTTGACTATACCACCTGAGAGGCATAAATACTGGCAGTGGGACTTAAATTTTCTCAGAGGCACTATTCCTCACACAGATGTTGGTGGTTTCATTCGGTTGTTTATCCTTGGGTAAATAATTAGGAACCCCCCAGAATTTACACCTGAGGGCCAATTCTTGCTTGTGCCCTTTCTCTTGCTGCACTATAAATAAAAGCCTTATGTGAGTAGTCTATTGAGTTTGATAAGTTCCTTCAAACATTTGAACTTGTGGAAACGTTGCCATTTCTAAGATACAGATTCTAGCTATCTTTTAGCATCACTGAACATACAGCGTCCATTGAAATTAGACTTCACAATTCTCTTTTTGATTTAGGTATGATGCTATGAAGACTTTACCATCTATGCTCTGTCCTCCTGTGGTTCACAAATGATTCTTAGGTTGCAAAAACTTGGCCTCAAATTGAAAACATACTTATTTTCTTTTCTGATCTCTTTGAAAAAGGCACATTATATGCAATCACAATAATATTGATGTATTTCTGTAACACATCTAAAATTTCCCTTGCAGGTAAAAAAAAATCACAAACATTTCTGATGGATTTAATATTTCACTGATGAAAAATGTTAGGCATGTGGGAAATGACTTTGCCACAGAATGGAACAGTGACATGAAAGTTAAGTTCCTGGCAAATTAAGTGTGTAAGAATTTGAAGGCTTAACAAAAACAATCAGCAAATATATTTGCTACAGATTAATAGCAATGCTGAGAAAAAACAGTTGCACCTGAAGTATCAAGGTAAATAAAAGGCAATTCCTCACAGATGCTTTTGGGCAGCCTAGATCAATTATGGGGGCCTATTTGGAATTTCCCCTTTTTTGAGCAAGCTGGGTGTAACATGCCCTCTGGCACGCTGAGTCTGTTGATCCTCCTGAGTGAGAACAGTCTGTTCTATTCGGATTAACAGCTCCTATGGATCCCCACAGACAGAGAAGTACTTAGTGAATGACTGTGCCTTCGGCTAAGGTTTCTCTGGCTATAAATTACATACAATGGAAAGTGTTTACTCCTCGTGAAAAGAATTAATGAGAATCAACATCTCTTAGGAAAAAAGAACAATTATGTCATTCTGAGAGATTTAAAGCAATTTCAAAAATGTACCTGTTGAATTTCAAAATTAACTCTTGGACATCTGGGAAAGAAGGAAACACCACCAAAGGAAAAAAGGAAAATGTGGCCTTAACCATTTTGTAGAAAAGGCATTTGCCTTGAACTGGCACTGTAGTCCCTTCACTGCCCCCCTTTCCTCTTTAGAATGCTCAACAGAGAACGATGGTTTTCTCTGACACCAAAGACAAATCAATGCACAGCTATATGGAGTTTGTATGAAAGTAAATCAATTCACAGCTGTACGGAAGTTTGAGGAAGTTTAAATCTTTCCTCCATTCTCTATTTTCATCTATTTAAATATTTGGATATACCATCAGAACTAGAATTCAGAAAGCTTTGTTTAGACATAGCATTTAACAGCCTTTTGAATTGTCTTGATAATCATAAAAGCTTTGTGTCGTTTGATTTGATGTGTCCCCATAATAATGACTTTACCATCGATTTACTATAGTGACTCACATGGAACAAGGATTATGCCTTTGGTGCTCTGAGTATTTGCCTGCCCATAGACAGCACTGACAGAATCAAAGATAAAATCAACTATATTCTAAAAGAAGTTATCACCTTGTATTAGATCTTCTCATTATATAATTTTGTATGTTTATGATTTAATAATACTAATACCAAATAAGTGTTATAGAAAGAAATCAGCAGAGTCCACTTGAAATTTTTCAACTTGAGAACAGTATCTGAACTATTTATGCTTATTCACTTATGAACTATAACTTTGCCTGTGCAGAATAGTCTTTCAATCCAAGTCAAATTCATACCAGCTACTTGCCTAGAAACACTAGACTAGACATCTGCATGCTCTTCACTCTGTCCTGGAAATTAGCAAGCAATGACACTGTGGAACTGTCCTGGAAAGATTTCTGGCAATTTCAGACACCAGAGATGAAGTGTTAAGTGTCTCACAGGCCCAACAGACAGCAGAGGCCATCACTACCCACATAAAAGACCCAGCTTTATGACTCACCACTCACCTTCCTTAAATTGTTAGGCACTAAGGATTATTCAAGCTATAGATGATGTGCCCTGTGTTCTAGTTAAATAAGTAGGGTCCATTTCCCCAATTCATTGCCATAAACTTTGTTTCACTAGGGCTACACACATTTTCATTATTTCTGTTTCATTGTTCTCAGGGCACCTCAATGGGTTTGATGGTTCTATTATTTCTTTCCTGTACCCCTATATTGTACCCAGTATCTCAGACAAGACCATGAGTCATGGAAGAAAATACTGCAGTCTGGGACTGGTTTGAATTTGCCACGTTCCCATCAAGACTGTATGTACTGTTTTTAATGCACTCTGAATCTGAATTCCAGTTTCCATCACGATCCTCTTTCCTAAGCGGTCCCCTCACCCCTTGACTCAGCCTCCTAATTTCCGGCCACTATTCAAGTAGTACCTAGCACATGCACTTTAAAACTCAAAGTGTACACCTTCTATCCACACCCCCTTCCTTTTAAAATGTTCTGACTTCAACTGTTAATCTTTGCCTTCACCTGCTTCTGCAACACGTGAGTAGCAGGTATTTCAAAGAATTTCATGGTGTGTCATTTTCTACCCACAGCGCGACCCCTCCTTTCATTCACTTAACTTGGGCCTGATGAAAGGTTTAGTAAAGCTTCCACTTGGAAAGCTTTGTTTTCTGTTGGAACTAGTCATTTTCTGACACATTGACTTTAGAACATACAAAGCGAACTAAAACAACCTGTGCATTTCAGATCCATGCCTCCTTACCTCCTTTTTGTTCTTGAGGATAGCGATAGAAAGTTTTCCCCCTGCCCACCTCCATCCCTCCTTTGCTTGGGTCACCTCTGTTTGCAGTTGCACTGACAATGTGTCCACTTGGGTCCTGCATTTGCTGCCAACACCACTACATCCAGTGAGATGTACAGCAGGCTGCACAGGAACAGGGATAGCAAATGGAACAGAGTAATGAAACAGACTACACAGTTAGTTGAAGAAATAGTAGACATGCTGATGGCAAATCACCAACTTGCCATTTATGAGCATATCTGAGAGTGTTGTCTAAATTCTGGGAATAGAAGTGACCTGCTACCTTAGAGTTTGGATGTAAATTATCTGTAGACTGATAACCCAAAAGAACATCTCAGGAAATAGAACAGGGTCATTCAGGAGTACGGTATATGCTTGCAAATGAAAACAAAAGGGAAATATCAAACAAAATGTCTGAAGAAAATACTGCATGTCTTGGGGAATTGTATGCACACATGTATGCATGAGAGTGGGTGTTAAGAACAGTCACATCATTAGAAGAAGATAACACTTTAGGTAAGAGCCATTAAGACTTACTGCTTTAGTTAAATGTTCTCCCCAATGTATACAATAAAAGAAAAAGGTTTTCACTAATAAAAGTGTATTACATACAGTTTATTAGTCTCTTATTACAAATTTTCTATTCCATGATGCAAAATTCACTGTAGCAAATTGAGCATAAGACTCTAACTGCATTAATCATTCCGAAGAACAGGACAAAAGGATTCAGTAACTATTTTAAAGAGAAATTTTGATGTGCTTGAGAAACTCAAGTTAGGGATGTGACTTCAGTTTGAAGATCATTATAAGGAAAATGAAAAGCTTGCTCTCACAAAGTTTATCACTTGGACCAGAATAAATGGTGTTTGCAGTGGTACAAACACACACAAAAAAGAATTGTTTCAATCACTTCAGTTCTTCTTAACTGAAACTTTTACAAATGTAAGCTTTTTCTATACTTTTCTAAACAAATACTTGCAGGTATAATGCGAAGCTATTTTCCTGATTTGGTTGAACAACTACGAAAGATATTCACTGCAATGAAATCATCTTTCTTTACAAAATGTGCTTTCAATATCTTCTTCCCTGTTTCTTAATGAAGTAGCGTGGTTAATAATAGACAAAACTTTGGCTTACAGTCTCAAAATCATTCTTCTGACAAGAATTCATTGAACTGGAACTGTGTTTATTTTTATGCATGCATACATTATCCCAAAATGGCTATGTAAAATGTAGTGATTATTGTTCTTGCAAAACATGAATCGGAGAGCATTCATCCACTTGTCTTCTTGATTCATAAATTCTTATCAGGTATCTTCCAGAAAGACTTAACTAGTGTCATTACTAATAAGGTTCCTAACCCTTAGAAACCAGAAGAAATAAAATATTCTCACATCTGAGAGGGATTTATTTTTACAGCAACTGAAGTCTCAAGGCTACCAAAATTCAAAAATTGTCTCAAATTTATACAGTCACACATGTTGTTCTCTGCCAATGCTTCAGAAAGGAGTTGAATTTGATGAAAGAGATGTAATCATAAGCTAGGTATACATACCTACCTAGGCATAAGCATAGTCCTGAGACCACAAGGCCTCACTTGAAAGAAAACATTTTTCTTAGTCTTTTCTTATTTTCCATCATATGTGAGACCGCTTCATTCTGCACAACTAACACCCGCTTCTCTAAACGCAGAAAACTGCTTTCCACAAATAACACTGCCTTTATGCTAAAAAAAAACAACTCTAACTCCAAATTAACTCAGAAAATGAGTATCATCTGAGAGCAAAGGAGAAAACTAATCCAACTGCACACACTTATGACCATTGAGCTGAAGGATCATATGCTACCACACAGCATCTTTATAATTCTTGGCCCAAAGCAAATTTTAGTATTTTTTAAAGGAAAGGGGCAGGCAGGAATGAAAGAGAATAGGTGGAAATAGAAAGGATGAGGAACAGGAAAAACTATTTTGTTCATATTATGTCATTTATTTAGTTGTTCATCTTGGCTGTCCATTCCCTGGCTTCCAGCCCACCCCAAACCATGCGGGGTCACGAACTTGGGCCCCTGGGATGTATGTGGACTGTGCCAGCCAGAGGGTGGTGGACTTATTTGATAGGCCACCAGGACATGTGATTTATTTGATAGGCCACCAGGACATGCCAATATTTTTTTTATTTTGGCTGAATTCTAGAATGCAAATTTGTTTTTAACATGAGATTTCAATTTGGGATAAGACTTCAGTCATAATTCAGATTAAATACTTATAATAGTGTTTAGTCATTAAAGTTTATACTTTCATAATAGCAAAGAAAATAAGTTCAAGTTATTTTACTAAAATGGAATTCAACATTTTCCTATGACTATTAGCTTGAACACACAAGGAAACAATTCCCATGTCAAAAAATTTTTTAAAAAGCTGAAAATCAAAAGAGCTCATTAATTTTAGTTATTATTAATTGATATTTATTGGCTTTCAGATTTCAAATGACCCATAAATATGAAGTTCTGAGCTGACATGATGTCGCTTATTACTGCTCTGTAATAGAGTGGGTTGAATTAAGAGTGTAAGTCCTGCTGCTGAAAATGATTCTATGGGCAGCAGCTATGAACAAACAGAAAGACATGAGAACCGCAGCAGCAAACTATCTTGCTAAGAAAGTACCCTGAGATTTTTGCAAACCACATGCTATATCAGTCTCTACATGTTTTCTACTCCATAAATATCTTGGGTAGCTTTACTATCCATTCAAAATATGGTCACCTCAAACTTTGTTACTAATGCAGAATCTTAGGTCTCATTTCCGATGGGCTGGATAAGAATCCACATTTTAACAAGAAGCCTAAATGATTTGAATGCATAATAAAGTTTGAAAAACACCAATTCAGAAAATAACTGAAATTTTACAGACTTTTTTTCTCAAGTCAGAGCAAAACTGCATCACAATGATTAAGCCAGATGAGCCACATTTCAGAGGAGGGAAATCCCAATGAGATACAAAAATTTTTCCTCAATGAATGGAATAAAAGAATCTTGAGTAATTTTAGGCAAATACTATATTTGTGAAAAATTCCAGCTGTAGACATCAATAGTAGTTGAGGAAATACCTAATTTTCTTGATCCATCTAGGCATTTCATTGTTTTTTAATTTATATTTTCAGTTTTTGGCAAAGGCATACTTAAAAGATTTTGAAACACATTTATGACACCTATTCATTTATTCAACAAAAATTTTTGAGATATCTACTGTTCTTCAGTTTGTGGTTCGACACAGTGCTAGAAATACAATGAAGAAAAAGATACACTCTTGTTCCTTCAGAATATAACCAATGGAGACAACATATAAACCAACAAAAAACAAAAGACATTAAAGTGTAACAAAAGAATCTTCATTAAAGTGTTCATGGAGGAAGAAAACTGATATAAAATGTGAAATTCACTACTATTTGCATTTCATTAAATTTCATTATTCGTTGTAGGTCATAATTATTTAAATCTAGCTTACAAATTTCTCAACTCATTTTGAAAGTATTGCATTATTTGCAGACTATGAAAGTAGTCACATAACAGTAACATTAATTTTTACTAGGAGCAACCAAGGCTGAACATTTCATAAACAGATCAAAACATAAAATGCCAAATAAATGTCACCCTCACAAAATAAATTACCTTTGGTAGTTTACAATTGTTTAATCTGTAATCTTAAAATTAAATTTAAATCTTTAGTGAAATTTAGCATTCATACCTATAAATTTAACAGTAATGACTGTTAATGTCATTTACACGTAAAATCTCACAAAAATAACTTAATTGTAAAACATAACTCTGATCATAATGATCATGCATCAAAATATAATTACAACAATTGAATGAATCAGGGAAGTGGAAAGAAAGCTAGTATAAACTTTTGAAATGCTCGTTTTACATGAAACACAGAAAAAAAGAACATTGAATCAGGGCAATTCTCAAGCCCAACCTCATGTGAGATCAAAGATACTCTTACATTATTTGATAAATTCCACAAAGTGGAATGTTGCTCTGGTAGGGTTACATGTTAGTTTGGGAGTGGATTATAAGTATGTAGATAAATAAGAAAAGATTTTAGCCTCTTCTTGGTCTTCCTAAACTAATTATGACATTGAAATGGACTTTGTAATGTTTCATTGAAAGTTATCTTGAAATCAACTTTAGATTTATGATATTCAGATTTGAAAATTCTGTTGAAATTCAGATTATCAGATTATTGCAGATGTGAGCACACACGAACATGTGTATATGGCTGTCTGGAGACTCTTAACTTAGATTGCATTTTTAGAAATGGTATTGAGCTTTTATTTATCAAACTGCTTAAAATATTTTGGAAGCTACTTTTCTGAGCTACCTCTTAATCATCTAAAATGAATCAAATCATTTTTCTCTCTCTGGATAAATTTCATTTTTAAAATAGCAAGAGCCATTTAGATCCAAATGTGGTAGCTTATATAAGTAATCATGAGAAAGATTTTGAACAAAATCAAGTCATGAGAGTAAAAAAAAACATGATTACAAAACTACTGATTTTCTTGTAATGCTTACACAACCAATTTCAAGGCCACTCTCAATATCAAAAATTATAGGAACAAACAATTTCCAAAGGTCATCACTAATAATTTTGTTCTAAAGAACTGATATAAATCATTGAACATACCATTGAACATGATTTATCCCTTCTAATACAGAAATAATCTGTTAACAAAGATAGCAATTGGCATACCTGATGGCATTTTCTCCCAGGCTGAGTTTTTTAATTGTGGGCATTTTAACTTAAATTCATATTTCTAGTATCTATAAAAGTTCCTGACATAGAGTTGATACTCAATACATATGCAATATATAGGTGAATGAGTGGGTGAAATGAGTAATTAGAAGAAAGCCATATAATATTGCAAACTACATCATGTAGGAATGTAACAACAATATTCTGAGATAAAGACATATTTCTAAAGGAAACCCTGCATCTGCCAAAAAAAAAAAAAAAAAAAAAAAAAAAAAAAAAAAAAAAAAAAAAAAAAAAAAAAAAAAAAAAAAAAAAAAAAAAAAAAAAAAAAAAAACCTGAAAGCAAGGAATAACTAAAATGTCTATTGAAATATTTGAAAAAATATGAAAAATTAAGAACAAAGCATTCAAATATGTAGCAAATCTTTCATGCAGATAAACTATGACATCGAACTAATAATAGATAGTCTGACCAGAGTACTCAATCTTTATATATGAGGACAGCTACATTTCATTCAAATCTATTTCCACCAAACACAAACACATATACACACATACACACTCTGAATTTTTGTATAATGCTATCATTTTTCACAAGATATACTTGAATCTTCAAGGACTACAGTTAAAAGTTTTCAAAAATTATCATCGCTTTAAGTTTATATAGCTTTCTAAGTTTACAGACATTTATGTGCAGAGATATATATTCAATATGATGTATATAATATATAAGTATCTTATATATGTGTTGATATTTTACATATGTATTCATACATTAAAATATATTTACTTGTTTATTATATGTATATGCATACATATATACATTGCTTTATACATAAGTATTATATGTATGTATATAATAAACAAGAAAATTATATGAAGATGAAAGTAAGAGATAAAATATCCATAGAACAAACTGAAATTGAAATTCCTGTGAGTGGGTTAATCAGCAGCCAAAATCCACATCAAGGTCAAAAGATGCTTTCTTTGTTTCTCCCCCTTAATCTAAAATTGTAAGAATGTCTATAATTCACAAAGGGTTCCTCTGTTCAACACAACAGAGTGTCAGAGAGATCCATGCATCTGTCTGAATATTGAAAGTTGTGGAGGCAAGAGTCCAGGGAGTAGGAAGTCAGACCTTGGAACTACTAGCCTGATCTGCCCTGAGTTAAGGGAGGGTGGAGAAGGCATGGACAGCTACCATTTGCCCCAGTGAACCTCACCAAGGTGAAGAAGGCAGGGCACAGCACACAGGCTAGGTTGTGTTTACCCTCCCTGGAGGGCAGAAGTGATAATGTCCACAATGACAACTCACTCTCCATCTCTCCACTCATCCAGTGCCCCCAAACAAAACTGTCAGCCATGATCCAGGCTTGCTTCCTGAAGAGGAGGCAGAGACAAAAGTCATGCACATAGCATATAGGGAGGGACTCAGGCCCAGAACTAGAAAGACAGGAATCAGTAGAGTGTACTCTATAGCATGACCTCCACCCACCTGTCCATGGGGCACCTGACTCCCTGTAAAATCCCCCAAACCCCCATAAAGGAGCAGCAGAATATCCCAAGAACCAGATGTTCTACCACCACCAATAACTGAAGCCACCATCCCTGGTATGCCAGCAGCAATTGACTAGTCCTGATAACACCAGCAGAACCAGAATTCAAAGACTCAGTGACCACACACTAAAGCCACAGTGCCATCTACTACTGGGAAAAAAGAAAAGCATCTAATTACTAAACTATTGAATTAGAACCCAAGAAAACAAAACTAGAAAATCAGTAAAAGTGTTAGACATGCCAAATGCTAGAGAATAAGCCATCAAATGCCATGAAAAATTAAGGTAACATGATTTCACAAAGACAGAATAGCAATTCTTAAGAAACCAGACTTAAAGATATGAAAGATTTTGTCCTAACAGAAAAATATAAATAACTTTCAAGAAGAAACTGAATCAGATACAAGAAAATTCAGAAAGGCAATTCAATGAGGTAAGAATAAAATTAACAAACAGAATACTTTTCCAAAGAAATTGAAATTCTAAAGACAAATTCTAGAACTAAAACACTAAAAAAAAATGAGATAAGCCATCAATGGGAAACAGATAATGAAACAAATTGTACAGCAAGAGAATTGACAAGACCAAGGAACAGAAATCTAGATGTAATTCATAAATAACTCTTATTTTATACACATTTTAATGAAGAAACTGTGAAAATGATCAGACTGCATTAGGAAAAGTAACAGTATACTAGAAAATGAAGAGAGGAATAAAGGAGAAGAAACCCTTTTTTAAATAATAATAGCTGAGAACTTCCCAAGTCTATAGATGAAACTGAATATACAAGTGCATGAAAGTAAAATAGAACCAAATGCAATATCTAAAAAGACCTACACCAAGACAGGTAATAACATACTTGTCAGCAGGCAATGATAAAGTATGCATATTAAAGGCATCCAGGGAAAAAAGCAAGTATGTAAACTTCAACAGTATTCCTATCATACTATCATTAGATTCCTCAATAGAAATATAGTTGTGGGAAAGTGAAATTATATGTTCAAAACTTAAATAAAAACTATCAGTCAAGAATATCATAGCATGCCCTGGTAGAGTATGGGTTGGACACAGTCCACATACATCCCAAGGTCCCAGGTTCTCATCCCAGGTCTGATGGCAACAACCAAGATGTACAACTAAACAGATGAATAAAGTACTTCTTCCTCCTCTCTTCCTTCCTGCCTCTGATCACTTTCATTTGTGCCTGCATGTTTCCTTTAAAAAAAGAAAAAAAGAATACTCTCTCTAGCAAGTTATCCTTCAAATATGAAGAAGAAATAAAGGATTTCCCAGGAAAGGTGAAGGCGTTCACTACCCGCTGAATAAGAAATGTTGAAAGTAGCTCTTCTACCTGAAACTAAAGGAAAAACTGCAAAAAACATAAAATTAACAAATAGAATCGAATGCTTCAATTCTACCTTAGGGTATTAAACACAATTATAGCATTAAGGTAAAAGAGAAAGAAGAATTAAAATAACTATAGACTAAGCTCTAATTTACTAAAGAGTTTAGAGTATAAAAAAGGATACTATGTAAGAAAACATACTAAATGGGAAAATAAAAATGGAACCTGTATAGGCAGATAGAGATAAGACAGCATCAGAGCAAAAGGATTAATTTAGCTATAAGATGTTCTAGTAACCATGGAACAAATATCTGGAGCAAAAGTACAAAACATTAAAAAAAAAAGAGGAAAAAAAACAACATTAATTCACCTAAATAAAATGTCAGATAGAAATACAAGAAAAAAGAAATGAAGACGATATAGAGCAACCAGAAAATAAAAGATAAAACACTGAAGTCTCATAACAGGAATCATCCTAAATATAAATCTCTAAACTAAACAATTAAAAGATACAGTGTGGTCAACTGGGGTGAAAAAATGAGACCCAACAATATGCTTAGCCAAGACACTCAGCCTAGTTCTACATACAAACATAAGCTCAAAATGGAGAATAATACTATAACAAAAGGTAACCTAAAAAAATGCATAACAGGCATATCCTATAAAATAGAAAGAAGCTATATAATGAGAAAGGGGGTCAACCTATCAAGAAGATATAATGGTCATTAAATATATTCACCAGAAATAAAATAGTAAAATACATGAAACAAATATTAACAGGTCTAAAGTAAGAAATTGATAGAAACCCAATAATAGTAGGGGACTTGAACATCTCACTTACATCAATGGATAGACCATCCAAACAGAAAATCAAAGAAATAATGTCATTAAATGACACATTAAACCTGATGTATGTAATGGATATATAGAGAATACTACATCCCAAAGAACAGAATAAACATTTTTCTCAACTGCACATGAAATACTATCAAAGATAGATCATATGTTCGGACAACATAAAAATTACAATAAGTTTGAAGACTAAAAGAAAATCAAACACCCTTTCTGATTACAATTGTATGAAACTAGAAACAAATCACAAAGAAGAAAGCATAAATTTTTGGAGACTAAAAAACATGCTACTGAACAAGGAATGAGTCAACAATGAAATCAATAGAGAAATTTAAAAATAAACAACAAAACCCTCACCAAGAAAATAAAGATATGACCTACCATAATCTATGGATACAGTAAAAGGGTACTAAGAGAGAAATTTACAGAAAAATGGAGCTACACCAAGAAACAAGAAAAACTCAAATCATCCTTGCACCCAAAGAAACAAAAAGAAGAACAAAGCCAAAGTCTGGCAAAAGAAGGAAATAATAAAAATGAGTGGAAATAAACAACGGAGATAGCAAAAAAGACACGACAAAAGATTAATGGAACAAAGAGATGGTTACTTGTAAAGACAAACATGACAATCCATAAATTTGACTAAAAAATGAGTAAGAGAAGAATTTCAAATAAATAAAATCAGAAATAACAGAGAAGTTGCAACAGAAATCAAAAAAAAAAAAAAAATTAAGGGTCAAAAGAGACAACTACAGGGTGGTTCAGGTGCTAAGCTGGCAGCTGGGGTATAGATCATATAAAGCCCAATGACCTGGATTCATGACCTGAGATTAGGGGAAAACAAAATGAACTAATAATTTTTTTAAATGCATCTTCCATCTCTCTCTCTCCGTCTCTGAGAGACAGAGACGGAGAGAGAGAGAGAGAGAGAGAGAGAGAGAGAGAGAGAGAGAGAGAGAGAGAGACACTATGAACATCCATGTGCCAACAAATTGAACACTTTGTAAGTGGATAAATTCTTAGAACCATACTGCTTTTCAACACAGAATCAAGAATACAAAAACTGAACAAACCAATTACATGTAAAGAAATTAAAATAGTTATCAAAAGCCTCCCTAAAAATAAAGCTACAGAATTAATTGAATTCACTGCTGAATTAACCAAACATTTGAAATTTACCTGTAATCCTTCTCAAATTCTTCCAAAAACCTCAATAGGAGGAAATGCTTCCCAATACACAGACAGTGCAGAAAAAGAAAATTACAAGTTAATACGTATGCTGAACATAGATGTAAAGTCTGCTACGAAGTACTAGCAAACTGAATCAACAATACATTAAAACGACAAGACACCCTAACAAAGTGGGATTTACTCCAGGTTGGCAAGGCTGATTCGACATACTCAAATCAATTAACTTGATAAACTACATGAACAAAATGAAGACTGAAGACCCTATGATAATCTCAATATATACAAACAGGTATTTAATAAGATTCAATATCCAATTATGATGAAAAGTTCACCATAAAATAGCTATAGAAGGAACTACCTCAACATAGTAAAGACTGTATATAACAAACCCAAGCCTAACATCATACTCAAAAAACAACATTTTCCTCTAAAATCAGGAATAAGAGAGGGGTTTTCACGCTCACCATTATTATTCAACATTGAATGGAAGTATTAATCAGAGCAATTAGGCAAGAAAAGTAAATAAACGGCACCCAAATTAGAAATGAAGAAGTAAAATATCGCAATCTGAGTATGAAATGATATTGTACACAGATAACTCTACTGAGTTCAATAATTTGTTTTTAAGAATAAATACTTGTAAAGTGGCAGGCTGCAAAATAAATATACAAAAATCTATTGTACTACTATACACGAACAACAAGCTAGTAGAAAAAGAAATTAAGAAAACCATCCTACTTAGAATTGCATCAAAAAGAACAAGACATTTAGGAATTATGGAGTGAGATGCTCATACACTGAAAACTAAGCAATATTGTTGAAAAACATAGACGACACAAAGAAATGGAAAGTTTTTCCCTACTAATGAATTGGAAGAATTAACATTGTTTACATGACAATATTACCTAAGGCACTACACAGATTCAGTGCAATCCTTCTCCAAATTTCAATGGCATTCTTCACAGAAATAGAAACAAAAAACATAAAATTTGCATGAGCCATAAAAACTCAGAATAGTCAAAGCAATCCTGAAAAAAATAAAGAAAAATTCTCCCTGACTTCAAACAATAGTAGTAAAATAATAATAATAATAATGATACAGTATTGGAATAAAACAGACAATACAAACAAATGGTACAGAATTAAGAGCACAGAAATAAAACATACATATGGTGGACAGTTAATTCATGACAAATCCAAGAGCATAAAATAGAGAAAAGTAAGTCTCTTCAAAAAATAGTATTAGGAAAACTGGACAGTTGCATGCAAAAATAAAACTAGACTCTCCTACAGCATACACAAAAATTCAAGATGGGTTACAGAATTAAATGTAAAACCTGAAGCCATACAATGAATTAGAAGAAAACCTAGATGACAATCTCATCAACATTGACCTTAGTGATGTTTTGGGGGGCTCGTACCCGATGACAAGGGAAATAAAAGCAGAAATAAATAAATGTAGCCAAGGTATTTGCAAATATAATATAGCCAAAATAATTTTAAAACTCATCGACTCAACAGGGAAAATAAAGAAAAAAACTCTGATTAAATAAAGGTAGATGATCTGACAGACACTTCTACAAAGAATACAAGCAGATGACTAACAGGCATTTGAGAAGATGTTCATCATAAATTATTACTGAGGAAATGCAAATCAAAACCACAATGAGTTATTACGTTACACTAGTTAAAATGACTATATTAAAAAAAAAAAAAAAGCACCAAAAAGCCCAGCAGAATTGGTGAGTATATGGAGAAAAGGAGCCCTTGTATACTGTTGGTGGGAATATAAAATGGTACAGTCACTATGGAAAACAGTATGGATATTATTAAAAAATATATATGGAAATGTTACTGTAGGGTTGGTTCTTGTAATGTTGAGATTTAGCCCAAAACATTTGTGATACATCACAGGGACTCAAAAGAAGTAACACAAACACAAGTTTTATTGGCAAAGTAGCAAAGTGAAAACAAGGGTGGAAGGTGGGATGAGTTCCTTCTGTAGAGTGATTTCAATTAGGTTAAAAGCAAACCACTCCTCAGAGTAACTCTACAGGAAAGCAATATCAATGTTATATGATTTTGCAACCGACTGGCTTCAGAGCTTCAGAAACAATTAAAGAAATTTCACAATGATTAGCTTCAGAAACAAAAGAACTTTGTGACAATTATTAGTTTCAAAAACAACCAAAGACCCTTGAGAAGCTATTGGGTCCCTCCCCCTTCACTTCTACCCAAAAGATAGGCAACTCTCAAATCACCATCTGACAGACTTCCCAGTGAAAAGAGAGCAAACAGAATCTGACTCAGGAAAACATATGGGTTGCTAGAAAGAACAAAGGAAAGCAAAGAAGCCCCTGCTACCTCCCATCCCAAAAGTGGTATGACAGTGACAAATTAGAAACATGAGAAGTATTACTCCTCCTCTCTGCTCTAAAGAAATCCCGTTAAGGCTGACACACTACAGAGCTTTCTCTAGCAAGCGCACAACTCCACCTTCCTCCACATTCCCTCTCACTAGCTGACAGAAACATAGAGGTGAAGTTTCAATGGCAAAATAGTGTGGGCAAAAAGAGAGTAAAATGCAAGTAAAGGGAGAACAAAATGGCAAAGTGAAAGTAAGGTGGAAGATAGTACACCCCAACGGTAGAGGATGAGTCTTTCTTAAAGTTGCCAACCCTAAGCATTAGGAGTTCAGACCTTTATAAGGCTCTGCATGAATTCCACAACATTGACTCTACTGAGGGACATTTTAGGGTGGGTTTCCCCCTGATTTCCCACAAGAAGTCAAAACTGCAGATTTTATGAATGAGCCTGATTCACCAAAAGGTGAGCCTTGCTCCTTCTGATTATTGTTCCCTAACCTTTAAGCTGAATAACAGGGTGTATTTTCTGTGACATTTTTCTTTTTTCTGTTTTTCATTCATCTCCCATTCCCTGCTCATGGTTAACTGCTACCTAACAGAAATACCACTTAATCCAGCTTATCCACTTTTAAGTATTAATCTGAAGAATACAGAAACACTCAAAAAATTATATATACCCTTATGTTAATTGCAGTATCATATTTAATAGGCAAGATTTAGAATTTGGAAACAAATGAAGATCCCACCAGCAGATAAATGGGTTCAAAAATGTGATACACACACACACACACACACACACACACACAGGAATATTATTGGACTATTAAAAAAAAGAATAATTCTTGTCAATGTGACAATATAGAGGGTCCTCGAGTGTATATGCTAAGTGAAAAAAGTCAGAAAGAAAAGGACAAATAACTATTTCACTTACATGTAAAAGATCAAAAAGTAAAACAAATGAACAAACAAGATAAACTCCTAGATTATAAGAACAAAATGGTTATTAATACAAGGAAAGGTGGGTAGTACAACTTGGTGGAACAACGGATAAGTCAATCACCTCTGAAGGAGGAAGTCACATACTCCTGGGTTTGAGTCTTGGGCCTGGGGGGAGTCAGCCAGTGTGAACAAACAACTAAATAAAAATAAAATAAAGATGCTTTTTCCTCCTCTCTCTTCCTGCCTGCCTTCCTACTTGCCTTCATTCTGGCTGTGCCTTACCTTAAAACAAAATAAATAAAAAGGAAAGGTGGTATGGGAAGGTGGGTAAAGGAGAAAAACTTTATGGTGGCGGATAGAAACTAGACTTTGATGTTGATCAAAAAGTAGTAAATACAGATGTAGAAATATATATATAATACTAAAAACCAATGTTAATTCAACAAAAACTTTTAAAAAAATCAGACTCTGCTACTACTATAAATGTTTAACGTTGAGAAAAAACACACTGGAGGTCTTATGAAAAGTTTAAAAGATGAAAAAATTGGAGCCTCAAAATCTTTGGTCAAAACTCCCTGTCTCATTCCAGGCAGTATTTGCAAAGCAACTGACATACATGAATGTCAAACAACATTGCTATATTCAATGTCAATGAAAGTCTCACCCAAAAGAAAAGTATCTAGCTTGATTCATTTCCCCAAACTTCTTCAAGCAAACAAAAAAACCTAAATTTTCTATAAGTGTATTAATAAACTTTATCAATAAGATATGATTCAAGGAATATAAATACTATTTGATTCTATATTTTAAAAGAAATTTACTATAGAGCCATATAAGGAAATTAGTTCCAAGAATTTCTGTTCATCCAAACTGAAAATAGTGGACTGACAGAAACAAAAAATATGAATATTAAAGGGATTTAGGGGAGATGGTCAGAATGGAGGCCTGGTAAGGGCAAGATTCAGATCCTCTCCACAAAGCCACTAGGAATTCACCTATTCTCCCGAAATGAACACTGAAGAAAATAGATGCAAAGTCTATAGAAATGGAACAGCAATTGCAACAACAAAGGATAAGCAAAAAAAGGTCAGAGTTCAGAGCTACATCACAGATTTGGGACCCAGGATCTGGGTCATGACAGAGGAGGTAGAACCATGGGAAGAAATGGACCTCCTGGAGAGTTGTTTCCAAATCAGCAAAGATTCATACAGCAGGACTGGGACATGGACGAGACGGTCTTGGCACAAGGCAGAAAGAGAACCAGATCACTGGAGTCTAAGCTGAAGCCAAGACAGTGAAATTATACAGGACACCACCATAATCAGAAGGCAGCTAGTGTAATTCCCTACTTAAGTTTCTCCCATCATCATATTGCATCAGAGCCTCAGGATCATATATCCCACCCCCATGACTGAAGGAAGAAGGCAGTCTCCCAGAAGGGATGAACCTTCAAAGCTACCCATTAACATTGCCCTATTGGTAAAGGCAAAACAGCAGTCTGATTGCCAATTGTGGGCCAACAACAAGGTGATCACCCTACACAACATCATCACTGCAGGGAAACTGAACCCACAAAAATGTAAACTTAATGACAAACAGAGAAAAGACAAAGAGAAATACACACAAAATGAAGGATGCAATCAAAAACCCAGGGGAAAATATGAATACGGCACACATACGCACACTACCTGAGGATAAATTTAGGGTAACAGTGGTAAACATACTTATGTAAATTAAGAAAGCAATAGAGGAAGTGAAAGAGAACATCAAAAATTAGAGGGAAGAAATGAAGCAATATATCACAAAAATAAAGAATATGATAGTTGAACTAAAGAGCTCAACAGAACACTCAAGAATAGGAAGGAAGAAGCTTCCAATAGAATCAGCTAGCTAGAAGATAAGGCAGAGGAATTCGCACAAGCAAACAAGCAAAGATATGAAAGAATGCCAGGAAATGAAAACAGCATTTGAGGTATATGGGATAACATCAAAAGGAACAACATTTTCATCATAGGAGTCCCAGAAGTATAAGAGAAAGAAAGGGGGGCAGAAATTGTATTTGAAGAAATAATAGCTAAAAATTTCCCTAACCTGAAGAATGAAGCAAGTTTCCAGAACGAGAAAGTTCAGAGTTCCGAATAAAAGAAACCCAAACAGACATGCCTAGGCACGGTGTCATCGAAATGTCAAAAATACAACATAAAGATTTAATAGGCAAGATTTAGAATTTGGAAACAAATGAAGATCCCACCAGCAGATTAATGGGTTCAAAAAGCAGCCAGAGAAAAATGAGTCACATACAAAGGAGTCCCCATAAGATTATCAGTGAATTTTTCAATGGAAACTCTACATGCCAGAAGGAAACGGCATAATATATTCAAAGTGCTAAAAGAAAAGTATTTTCAACCTAGGATACTATATACCCTATATGATTATCATTCAGATCTGAAGGAATTATGAAAAAAGCTTTTCCAATAATCAAAAGTTAAAGGAATTTATCACCACAATACCAGTTCTACAAAAAATACATAGGATGTTCTACAAAGTGCAAAGAAACCCCACTTTAAAAGAGTAAGATGACAAATATAAAAAAATGGGAAGGAGAAGAGAAAAAAAATGCAAATGGCTAGAATGAGTACAAGACTAATTTGTTTTCAAATAAAAATAGGAAATAACATAGAATTGTTAATACTAACTTTAGGATAACATCAAGATACATCCCATCCCCAGGGAAAAATCAGAATAAAAAAACAAAAGGGGAAACTAATCAAAACATAACTACACCCAACCCATCTAAAAAAAGAAAGAGAATAACAAAGGCATTGCTTAGAACATACAGAAGACATATTAAAAAATGACAATAAATAGCTACATATCAATAATCACCCTAAATGTTAATGGACTGAAATCACCAGTCAAAGGATGCAGAGTGGCTGAATGGATTTAAAAACATAACCCAACCTTTTGCTGCATTCAGGAAACCTACCGTCTTTCAAAAGATAAAGACTCAAGGTCAAAAAAATGAAAGACAATCCTATAGTCAAACAGCAACCCCAAAAAAGCAGGAACAGCTATTCTTTTGTCAGATAAAATAGATTTCCAACTAAAAATCGCAACAAAAGACAGAATAGATATTATATGATGACTAAAGGGTCAATTCAGCAAGAAGACATAACTCTTACTAATTAACATATTTGCATGTTTAAAATAGAAGTAAAAGAATCAAATATTTTGGAATATACTTAGCAAAGGAAGTGAAAGACCTTTGCAATGAAAACTTCAAGTCCTTCTTAAAACGGATAGAGGAGGATACGAAGAGATGGAAGGACATCCCCTGCTCATCGTTGGGAAGAATCATCCTAAAGCAATATAAAATTTAATGTGATTCCATTAAAATACTTCCAGGAAATACAACAAAAGATATTAACATTTGCATGGAACAGCAAAAGACCCTGATTAGTCAAAAAAACTTGGAGAAAAAAGAATGAATCTGGAGGGATTACACTTCCAGATACCGAGCTATACTACAAGCAAAATGGTGTGTTACTGAAATAGTAACAGAGCACAAATCAGTGGAATAGAATTGAATCACCGGAAACTGATCCACTCACATATCGTTTGTTAATCTATGATAAAGGAGCCAAAAGCATACGATGGAAAAAGGAAAGTCCTTTCAACAAATGGTGTTGAGAAAACTAAACAGGCACATGTGAAAGAATGATGCCATTCACTCTCTAATGCCATTCACAAAAAATGGACTCAAAATGGACTAGAGAGTTGGACATAAGACTGAAAACCATAAAATTCTTAGAAGACAACATAGGAAAACCATTCCATCACATCAGCCTTAGAGAGGTCTTTGGGGACTCAACTCCAGCATCAAAGGAAACAAAAAATAAATAAATAAACAACTGGAACTATATCAAACAAAAAGTTTCTTCACAGTGCAAAAGCATATGACCAAAGCAAAACACAACCAACTAACTGAGAGAAGATATTAGTGTTCCATATTTCTGACAAGGGCTTAATATCCAAAATATACAAAGAACTTCTAAAACTCAAAAACAGAAAATAGATAATCCAATAAAAAAAATGGGAAGAGCAATTGGAGAGACATTTTTCTGAGGACATACAGATGGCCAACAGGCACATGAATTTATGTTCCTACTCGCTGTCTGCCAGGGAAATGCAAAGCAATCACTTTACACCTAAGAGGCTGGTTATTATCCAATAGTCTGGAAACAAATGTTGGCAAGGATGTGGAAAAAAGGGACACTTTTATACTATAAACAGGAATGCAAATTGGTGAAACCCCTTTGGAAAACAGTATGGAGACTCCTCAAAAAGTTGAATATGGAAATTCCATATAATCCCATCATCTCACTTCTGAATGTTTACCCAACAGACACAAAAACACTAATTTCAGAGGTCTATGTACACCCATGTTTATTGCAGCCCTATTCACAATAGCTTAGAACTGGACACTACCTAAATACTCAACATCAGATGAACAGATAAAGACAATGTGGTATATATAGATAATAGAATACTACAGAGTCCTTATAAGAGATGAAATCTTGTCATTTGAATCAACATCAACTAAACTAGAAGGTATTATGCTAAGTGAAATAAGTCAATAGAAAGATACCAAAGAAGCTCACTCATAGGTGATATAAGAATATCAAAATAACAAAGGAACAGAAGAAACAAAACCAGCCCTTGGTCACTTGCAATAAAACTAAGATTCTCAAAAGGGAATGGGACAGTCGGGGCGGGGGCCTGGAGTGAGGGTAAGGGGTTGTAGAGCCCACAGGACAAGAGTGAAGAACACTTTAGTGATTTGGTGGAGGGCAGGGTATATCAACATAAAACTCAGGAATATAAAAACCTACACATATGAGGAACTTACACATTATCAATTTATTTTAATGTGTAAAATCAAAGTTACTGCAATAAAAATATTTTTTAAAGAGAAAATTCATTTTGGAAAGAATGGGAAAATATATAATAAAGAGAACTTAACAATAGCTATAACTCATGACTACAAAAATTCCAAAGACATCTTTTAACACAATATAAGTCTCATTAGAATCCTGAAGCAAGACAATAGAAACATAGTTATGTTGAAACTTTATACTCCTTCAAAGGAATGATCACATAAGGGCAGTGGGGGGAAAAATTGAGTTCTGTTACACCAAGATAAATAAGAGTTTCACCACCTAGAGATATCTTTCTTCCAAGACTACAAATTCCATAGGGAGATATAAGATCAACAGAAATCATGAGAAAAGAATTGCTTTAATCTTTCCTCAGAGGATTCAGTGGAGAATGAGCTCAGACCCACACGCACTCGACCTGAAAGAATTGGATGGCAATCCAATTTCAGATCATTTAAACTGCCATCTATCTATAGAAAGTCATAGCTGAATTTCGTCATGAACAATCTGATATGTGTGTCATCTCCAGTTTTCTGTGGTAGGAAATGAGTGTTTAAAAATATATATACCACACAGACTGAGCACCAATCTGTAATTTAGTAAGAGTCCCAAATAAAATGGAGGCAATTCTTAAGATGTTGAGAAAATATTCACCAATTATAGATCATAGTCCTGCCAAAATTCAGACAACTTGCTATCATGCTTCAAACGCTATCAGAGGTCCCAACGGGCATTAAGCTCTGAAAAGTCTGCTAAGGGTAACACAGCACAGCATGAGGTTTTGTTTTGCTTTTTATAATAATCTTTATACTGTATCGTGGGCTAAACATTGGATACGCCTAATGAGAACACAATGGAGCCTTTACTAGCAATATTTTCAACGTTGAAAAGCAACCATTTCTATATGACTTGTCTTAAAAAATTGGATAGTGACACCACATTTAAAAGTATATTCAAATTTCTATCAAATTTCAAAGAAATAACAGTAATCTTCAGACATATTTGCTCACATACTTTAAGCATTTTCAAGTCAACCAAAAATTTCAATTTGAGTTTAAATTGCTGCATAGGATGAATTTTTTTACCTATATCTCAATGGAATCTATAGATATGATTTAATTTTACCATCTTCCAATTAAAATATATAAATAAGCACTTTTTAATAGGCAGAGATATTCAATTATTTTTTCTAATAAAAATGTTTCTATCCTGTTACGTATACATATCACATATATGCACATACATATGCATTTATATAAATCCATATTCAAAATTTAGACTGTGCTGTATAGTAAGTTAGACCACTAGCCTTTAGTCATTAACCACATGGTGCTTACTGACAACTTGAAATATGGCTAATTCAAATTGAGGTATGTTTTAAGGTAAAATGTACAAAACTGCAAAAGGTTAATATAAAAACTGAGTATAAATGCAATAATTTTTCTATTAATGTCATGATAATGAAATGAGTATCTTATATATTAGACTAAATAAGAAATTAAAATTCATTTCACCTGTTTTTATTTTTGATATACATTTAAATTACAAATGTGGTTAACTTGTAGTTATATTAAACTTACATTCCTGCTGGATAGTGCTGGTTTATAATCTTTTGAGTGTTAGGTGTAACACACTTCTCTACAATAAAAATGTTTAGAACTTAATTTTTTTTCATTTCTTACATTCATAATATGCTAAATTCTTTAAAAAGATATTTTGAAAAAGGTTACTTTTCAATTATTAATGAAATATAATAGATAAAAACAATAAACCTTTTCCTTTCCAGTTGGTGTATCCATAGATTTAAAAAATTATTTATTGTGTACTAAGGTTTAACAGCAATTCTTTTCATATTTTTTATTCTCATAACTAAAATACTAAGACACCTTAATTATATTAGTAATGGATTAAAAATTGGGGAATGGAACTGTTAAAAAAAGTACTAGGTGTTTGAATTCCATTCCTTCATAGTCTAATATAAAAGTTACTTTAACTATGTAATAACTGACAACAAACGATTTGTTTACCACAAGAAACTAAAACTCTTCTGCCTATTCATTGAGTTCTTTTGTTTTCTAATTTATGGGAAATATACCACTATAAAGGGCATTACCAATATCCACCAAGTAGCTACTCAGTGTACCTATTACTCTCTCATGGATCCTTATTCCACCAGATACAATTAGAAAGGGCAAATCAAACTGTAATTATTTTATAAATAATTGACCAAATAATTTTTTAGGTAAAATATTATTACAGGTTCTAACTCTATTTTTGCTCAAGTGGCGGAATTGTAGATTTAGCTCATTCAATTTGTAGAAAACATGAATGGTGTTAGGATAATCATTTCTAATTATCAAACCAGTTGCTAACAATTAAATTTATTTTCTTTCAAAGCCATCTCACTTGATTTTTAAATTTAATAATAGTTTTAATAAACATGCATGTAGAAACAGTATTTTTCTGAATCCGCATTCTAAGGTATACTTAGATGAATAGATAGACACTTTTCTGGATGCATATTTTAAGATAAATCTATAAATGAAGAGATAGATGAATAGATGGAGAGATCAATGGATAAAGCAGAGACTTGCCATAATGTGAGACATGATGAAATAAGCTACTTAATCTCACTTTGTTTTTTCTTTAAAGGGGAACTTCCACAGGAATGATGGTTGTTTGGCCATAAAAGAAGATGGGGGAAAATGGGTAGAAGAGATAGAATATCAAATCAAATTTTGGGCACTATCCCTTCATTTTTACTCTCTTGTATACACTAAGGAAAGGTATCACAGTAAAATCTGAAATGGAGGAGAAATAGACGTTCGGAAAGTGAAAGAAGCCGATAGTAGATGAGGAGCAGAAAGTGAAAATAATGCCTTGACTTCCAATTCATTGTCAGGTAGCTAAATTCTAAGTCGTTAGTTGATCTGAAAATTTATTTCTTGAAGACTATAAAGTTTTCAGGTGACCTCAGAAGTCTCATATCCTAGTTTGAACAGCTTTTCGTTATCCACTTAATTGTTGCCCTGCTCCTATCTTTCATTGCAGCCTGCTCTCAACACAGCACACAGTGATATTTTCCTTCCAAAATTACTTCTCTGCTCAAAACCCTCCAGCATTTTCCCAAGCTCACATACACTGAAAGTCAGCTATCTTGACAACAGCCCACAAGATTCTTAAAAATTTGGCTTCCAACTGCATCACCCCTTTGAAATGCTGTCCTGCTAAACTCCTTGCTCACTTTCACTTTGCCCAACCATAGCAGCATCTTCATTGGCCCTCAAGCTTTCTCATCAAGCTAACATCTCAGTCAGACATTTCCTCTGCTGAAATGCTCCTCTTCTGACCCCTGTGACTCACTACCTCACTTTCTGTAGGTGGTTACTCAGATGCCTTCTCAGAGAAGCTTTCCCGAGCCACCATTTTACTTACTCTTTCTACCCTGCTGTCCTGCTTGACTGTTTTCCAAAGTACGATTAAAATATAATTGTATATTTTCTTACTTATTTGCTTTTTCACCTCTATAAAATGCAAGGTCACGCCAACAGGATATTTGCCTGCTCTATATTCTACTGTATCCCTAAAACAATAGGAGGACTAGATGAGGCATCCAATAAATATTTTTTATGTGAAAACATTTTGTGGCCCCTCTTATAAATGAGATAAAGTTCTACACACACTGGAGAACAGAATCATTTTGTTTAAGTTTCTTTTTGTGTATGTATGAAATTTGAGTAGTTAATTCTCAATATTATGTTGTCATTTCAGTGTCGGGTTTTCTGACTGGCATTAACATGTATACTGAATTTATTCAATCTGTACATGTGACCCAAATATGTAGATATTACTTGGAAAGTCACATAGTATTTCATTCAATACACAACCCAATAGAGTGCATATTCTTTTCCAGTGGTTTCTTCCATTTTTGTCAAAATGTATTGGTTTTTTCCTTGACTCCAAAGCAGTTGTCTTAGATTCACAAGACATGATTAATGGAAACATTAACTTCACCAATGGCAACATATTAACTGATTCCTTTTTCATATATTTTATACCAGGTAAGGCAAAAAACTATGTGGGTGCTGCCCTTAAAATAAAATAACTTTTCCACATCAAAATGTCTGAAAATAATGTAGCAAGAGTGTTAATCAATAGTAAATATATACGGTTGACAGCACATTGGAATTGGGTACCCTGAACTGCAGCCAATCGTGGATGTTATCAATTTTGTCCTAAAAGCATTTAAGGCAAGTTTGCCAGCTGTCACTACCAGACTATAACTTTCTCTCTTGTCTTTTGAGTCATTTAAAAATCCCATTGGATTTCATTTTATTAACAGGTTAACAGATCTATTACATTCCACTGGAGTATTATTGACTAATTTTGAAAAATTATCCACTTTGCCTCATGTCACTTGTGTAACCCTTTATCCCAGATATCAAAGACACAGAAATGCTATCAGTCATGAAGAATGTTTAGTGTAATTTTATTGTTTTTCAGCATACCTCAGAAAAGTATGGATAGCATTCATATACATATGTAACCATATACAGATTTAACAGCATTTATACAGAGCTTTACCCCATGATAGTTGCTCTGAAGGGATATAAAAATATACTATAGCCTATGATGGAAAAGCTAAGCTCAAAGAATCCTAACATCACTAGAAATATATAAAATTATAAAAGTCAACACATAAATTCCATGAGACTCAGAGATCAAACTTTTAAAAAAGGAAACAAAAAAGACTTTTTAAACTGTGAAGACTTATCCCATAAGCAAATAATGATATAACTTTATTTAAGAGACATTCTAGTCAATACCTTTGATAGAGAATCATAAAATATTAATTTATTTAAGTAATTCACTATGATCATGCTCTAAAGATGGTGTTCAGAGAGCCACAGAGAGAAACTTAAAAAATTAAGGGCGTTGGCTCTTAACATTCCTTTTCCCTCAGTGTAGTCACATGAGATTTATAAGTTTAAAAGAAACACAATTTCGATAAGTGATCTAGACACGAAGTATTATATTCAAAACTTAGTCTTAGTTTTACGAAAAGGTGTAGTATTCTAATTTCAAGAAAAATGCTGACATAATAGGGCAGAATATTCAATTAATAATATAATATAATAAATTCAGATTTATAATAAAAATCCTAATGGAGTGGAGTAATCAGTTATTTTCTGTCCCCTGTCCAGACTTATGAAAAAGGTTTAATAAGAGCTGCTCAGGTTTTTAGTTCTACCAAAAAGCAAAATATAAATAGAAAATATACTTTCTATATACTACCAGCTTTTAAATGTAATTTTCAAAAAATACAATTAATGCAGAAAAAATATCTTTTCTAATCTGAAAAATCTAGATATCATTTTTAAATGTGTATGTTTAAAGTTTTATTTTACAGAAGGCTGTGAAGTGGGCTTTCTTCAAAGTACTGTTTCTCATAGCAAATCATTTAATATACATTTACAATTAGATATTGAAATAATTAATATATTAATATAAATATCTAATATAGTTTTCCACAGTAGAACTAACTCTGTAGTGTTTCATACAATAAAATACAATGTTTCTTTTATATGAAGCAAAAGAAAATATTTTTCTGAAATATTGTTTTGTTTTAATATGATTATAACATATTTAAAGCAAATATAAAGTATTTTTAAAAGATTTTCACAAGTATTTACCTGTAATTGAAATATTTGATGAGTGATAACATTTATTAATATAGATTTAAGACTCAGAAAATGTATATTAAATAGTAAATAAAATATACTTTAAACATGATTATGTTATCTGGGCATTATAAAGTCTGAAATTAAATATTAGGTCATGTACAATTATATTAAATTTTCAATGTAAACGTTAATATTTTTACACAAGTTTTAAAAATCATTATAACTGAGTTAAATAGCTAATAAAATTTGTTACTCGAGCATCAGTTTTCAGAATGCACATTCAACCAAAGAAAAACTGAATACTATAAAGTACCAGACATTATTCATACCAACTTCTAAAAAAAAGTTGGGTATAAGAAATAAAAGAAATAAAATTTTTTGATAAAAACAAAATCCTCCATTTTTGCCACTTCAAAGACTCATGACCCAGGTGTTTGACTGTGTCCATGGTGTCTAATGCTGATAGAACTAAACATTTTAATTATCATTTTATCTGCATGGCAAAAAAAAGTTCAATTATTTGTAAACTTCTTAATGACTAATTGAATTATATGTATGCTCTCTGCAGTGTTTAGTGGTTCCTGAAAATGAAAATGGCCAACTTTTCTTGGCAATCAATTCAGTGAGACAAAATAAGAAACCATCTTAGCCAATGATCTCTTACTCATCTGTCTCTCCTAATACCTCTGCAACAAACAATTACAATCAGAGTTATTCAGTTCCCTAAATATGACTGAGCTGCAAAGCATTACAACAAATGCTCAGCTTTACTTTCAAACAATCCCACTGCCATTTTATGCTCTTTCCGCAATCTGGGAATTAGACACACAAAAGTAAACTTGCTCAGTGGGCGTCTTAAGTAAAATGTCTTTACTTATGAGTTGAAAGGGATCTTGGACATCTCCCTGTCATGTCCACCTTTTGAAAATGACTATGAATATTTTTTCTAAAGCAAAAAACATCCAGAATGTAAGAGCTTTATATCAAATAATCCAGTTATCAAAATCTTCTGTATTGAAAATACAGTTCAGAGAAGAGTCATAAAAGGAAAGGAAAAGAACAGGTCTGTTTTTCCTCCTCTCATAACTTGCTTTCTATGAAGCCCCTCATCTACTCTGCAGAACAATAAAGAGGAAAACAGTCACTGATGATGAGAGGGTTGCTAGCTAGAATGCTCTCCAATCTTGATGACTGTAGGAATCAGTGGTTGTGGCTTTTTTGGAATGTGTTAGGAAGAAGATATAGTCTACAGTATAAAATACTATTTTGTTAAAGTTCTTCAAATGCTCTATGTATGATTGTTTATTCTCTGTGGTCATACTTTCCTTATAGAACTAGTTCCCCCACAGAAAATGGCCTTTCATTGATAATATCCTAACACATATTTCTTTTAAAGCTATAAAGCCAGGCAGTTTTTCTAGTTCAATAACACTTTGTTGTTGAATTCTGGCAACCTAAAGGCACAAATGGAGCTGAGTAACATAACTGAAAAGTGAAAGGAGGAGGTATTATTGGTCACAGCATGAAAAATACTCTCAAATCAGAGTTTCTTGAACAAAGTGTCTGATGACCAGACACCATGCGTATATTTACAATCTCTGAATTCAAGTTAAATTGCTCGATTCCAAGTTATCTTCATTTTTTTCTCTAAGGAATCAGATTAAAAAATCAATTTTGCAACTTGGAGTGGTACTGAATTCTGATGGTAAGTTAATCTTTTTCATTTTTCAGTCATAATTATCTTATACTCTTGTTTATTTTGCAGTTGTTTTAGAAAATGGTTTTATCTTCTACTGTAAAGAAAGTATTTATTTCATTCTTTCACTAGATATCCTGACAAAAATAAGAATACTTTTGAACATTGCAAAAGGAAAAATATTATAATTATTTTACTTTCTCCATCTTCAACTAATAATCTTTATTACTGAAAACGATCACCTCTCCTAAACACCCACAACTGCCTTTCTCTTTATCTCAATTTCTCTAGATCTGAAGCTAGTTTTTGTTTATTTGGCTGGAAGATATTCTGATGTATTAAGTGGTATTATTTCTCCATCTTTTTGCCTATGTTCAGTTTCTTCACTTGTACTCAGAGGACTTAGATTCAGGTTCAAACTCACTTTTAGTTAGAAAAGATGCACTTTACCTTGCCTTTCAGATCTGGGCCACTGTAGACAGAAACTGACAGTCAATTGAATATAAGAATTAGAATCAAATGCATTTTTTAAAGGAAAGATGAAGGCAGGAATGACGGCAAGCAGGCAGGCAGACAAGAAGAGAAAGGAGGAAGAAACGTTTTTATTTTATTTAGCTGTTCATCCTAGTTGGTCCCCACAACCCCAGGTCTCAAACCTCGTTCTTTAGGAGGTATATGGACTATGTCTGGTGACCTTATCTGCCAGGCCACCAGGGCATGCTTCAAATGAATTTTTATAGAGCTCCAAATTAGCATAAAAGACTTAACTATTTGGGGAAGAGATTATCTAAGAGACAGCACCAGGTGCAACTTAGAAAAGTTGTATCATAGTAACAAGCCCATACTCTTCTCTCTCCAGCCATTCAGTAAAGATACCTAAACAAATCAGCGAGTCATCTGCTGATTATCAAACAATAAAAATGCTGCACATCTCTGCTCCTAGAATTTGCTCAGTATCACGCCAACCCCACCACCAGTTATCTAAAGGATTTTGTGTGGAAAAATCCAATTCAGTTGGCCAGAGCTCATGGAAAGTTCCAGAATGATAGATAGATAAGACCTCAGGTCCTTAGAGCAGTGGTGGTAGACTAAAGGCATAGCTCCTGTCCCTGACAGAAGACCAGACAGAATCATTTAAGATCTTCCAATTGGTGAATCCTTCTAATTGTGCTCTTATACCCAGTTGCTATCTCCTCTTCAAGATTGGCTCCAATCACTTTCTGGTCTTCAACCTTCAAAGCACTTAGGTCAGCCTGACCTTTTATATAGTCATTAATGTATTTGTATTTTGTTCTATCTCCACTCTCTATAAGTTAAACTCCTTTAAAACAATACTTTGTTTTCTTCCCTTCTGTATAACCAAATCTTAGATCACTGGATTCATAGTAAATACTCATCAAATAAATTAACTGAGAGAATGAATTGGCTTTTAAATTCCATTTGCCAATGAGTGCTATTCATGAGTTTAAATGTTCTTAAATATTTAATATTATTTATTAATATAACAAGTACTTTTGTTACTTTCCTAAAATGCCTCACATATATTTTGTGACTCTACACTCATACAAATTGCCGCATTATTTTAAAAGTCCCTTAAGCTTAACTTCCAAATGAACATCAATTCTTTAAAAGCAACTGACAATCTTGAATTGGAATATTAAGGATATTAAGGATAGAATATTTTCTAATCTATTAGATTGTCTTACATGTATTACCACAAGATGTGAAATTCAGATTGTCCCAATGAAAATAAAATACTTTATATTTACTCCTAAATATTAAGTTATGATATAGACATGATCCACTCTGTCTTTTTTAACTTTACCTAGAATCTCTGGGTTTGAAACACTCTTATTGTGTAAGAAAACCACACATCATTCCAGGTGAACTGAGGTCACCTTCTCAAGTCATTCGGGATACTGGATGAAAATTTATGACCTCAATTCACAGTTTGGGGGCAGAGATTTATAACCAGGAAGGTGCACTTTGAGGTTGTCTGTGTCCAGTACAATTGTCTTCAGTCTCAGACGAACACCGTGAGCCCTTCAGAGACCTATGACAACAGTGCCCAGTGATGATGCTATTCAGATGAGTTTGATGTTACCATTTAAATCCTCTAGTTCAGTTTAAGCCCAGAAGAATAGCCCTTTCTGGCTCGTTGCCTAATTTTGATAGTTGCATTTCTGTAAACCCACGCTGGTCTCTTCACAACCTGAATGTATTCAGTCTGTCTGTTAACCAACTGAATCTGGCCATTAATCAGTTTTAAGGTCATTTTAAAGTCAGAATTCATTTCCTTGTAGTTATCTTCTTCTGAAACCACCCTTCCATTTTCAATTTTTTTTTTTCCTTAATTGACACAGTCAAAGCAATTGAGAGAGTCATAGAAAAATTCAAGTAATAGAAACTCCAGCTGAATCAACAGTCCCCATTACTTCTCTGTGTCACCGGCATTCATCCAACTTCACCAGCTCTTCAAGGGCTAGAAAGTAAATTTTTCACTGCTACAACTATACAAAGTCCCTAAGTAACAGGAAGCTTGCCCCATTATTCTGACCCAAGATAGACAGAATTCATTTTCCTCTTTATTTCATGAAAGAGGCAAAGTTATAGTTTTACTAATAAGAATGAGCATTTATTTTGTTCTTATGTTAGTCACTGCACATATGCCATCCCATAATGTTCATAGTGAAGTAGGTATTATTCTATTTTATAGATGAGAAAACATAATTAGAGAATGAAAGTAAATTACTCAATCACACAGGCAGAGCTATTCTACAAACTTGAGTATGTGTAGTTTCTTAGTCTACCACTATGGGGTCAAGCCACATGTGTAAAATCCTAGAAGCTGCCAAGAGGTCGGGTTTACAAAGTCTATATTTATTTTCATAAACCAATTTATCAACATCACAAGCTGAGGAGAATGAAGCAGGCTAAAGCACAACTTCTTTTGATTTCTGTTCAATGGTTAATTCCATTTCTGTCTATACTGGCAAATGGACTCCTGTCAAAACAACTCGAACTTCCAGTCTCAAAGATTTTTGATGGCCTCACAGCCAAGTCTGGAAAGATCGCAACCTCTCAGTCCTTTTGTTGAGTGAAGACCCTGTTTCTTACTCTCTGCATCTGTTCCTGCTGCTCGGAGGTGTAGCACAGGGAAATGACTCACAATCCACATGGCCTTCATGATAGGTCAACAAGGGCCATATTTCCCAAAAGACCCACAGCAAGAAATCAGTAATTTCTAGTCGCCAAAATTCATCAGAAGCTAGGTTTCAACATACTTGCTTAAGAACAAAATTCACATAAGTAGGAGTCATGATTTGAGAATATCCCTAAATATTCTAAAGTTAGGGGCTAAAGTTAGGACAGTAATGACAAAGGAAACTAGCTAGCTTCAAGGCCATCATCCAAAACTCAAGCTGGAATGCAGACTGTATTAGGGTAGTCTGACAGCAGGTGACATGGAGCCAATCACTGGACTGAACGTGCAGGGAATATATTAAGGTGTTAAGAAAGACTAACTAGAGCAAGACACAAACCTCGGGTTAAGGGACAGGGTCCCATGACAAGGTCTCCAGTTCACAGAAATAAAACCAAAACCCTAGGTAATTTTCATTGCAGTCAAGGTGGAGACTTGGTCATAAAAACCAATGCAGGTAAGAATTATTTTACTGTAATCATGATAGAAGATTTGCAACATCAATAGCAATGTTGATTTCTTGTTGATTTATATAGATCCTTAAAATTTTTCCTGACAAAGTACAGACGTAATCCCAGTGCCTGGGGAATTCTAAATGCAAAGATTTACAAAGCACAAAACCCAAGTCTCTTAGACTCTTTCGAAGATTGTGATTTCCTTTAAACAAGGTATCAGCAAACTTAGTCCATGAAGTACCAAACAGTAAGTATTTTAGTATTTTAGACACAGTCTACTGCTTGTGCCACTACTCAGCTCTGCAAGCGGACTGTAAAAGCCACCATAGATAATACTTTAAAACATGAGCATACCTGTGATCCAATAAAAACTGATTGATGTTGAAATTTAAATTTCAAATAATTCAAATGTATCATGGAATATTATTCTTGATATGAGTGTTTTCACCTGGATCATTGTAAAAGTGAAAACCCATTCAAATCTTAAAGATTGCAACAAAATAGGTGGTAATCCAGATTTGTCTACAGCCTATAGATGACCAACCTCTGCTTTAGATAACATAGATCCTTTATAGTTTCCTGTGTAGGACATTGCTTATAGGATAATGAATGGTGACAAATACTCAGATGAATGGTGACAACTACTCAGATGAATGAATGGACCAAGGCCTTGACACCTAAATCCCTTCCCTTACATTTTTATTATTGAACATTCATGTAAGAAAAGCAATTTTCATGCCAGTTTTGCAAGATTCTTTGACCTTCAATTCAAAAGACTATATACTAATGTACAGAATGGCGCTACTGATATTTATGCAAATATACATGTACACAATTATCTTGCAGATTAGTAGTTCTTACCAATGCCCAAGTTTTTCTATGTTTTAGTAACTTATCCTCTCATTTCCACTGGAATAATCTTCATTAATATATCACATTATGAATCTATATTATCATAAACAGCCTGATTTTCCAAGAAATAAAGGAGAATTTTCCCTTTATGTATGTTCATCTGTTGTTAGTATTCTCATAAAATGAACCCAGACTTTAAAGGGAATTATCTTATTATCTTAATCTGAGGTAAATTGAGATGCACCCTGGTGGAGTACCAATTTGGTCAGCAGCCTTTATCCAACATAGTCCACATACATCCCAAGAATCCCAGTTCGCCTCCCAGGGACAGGGAGAACAACCAAGATGAACAACTAAATAAATTTAATGAATTGCTTCCTTCTTCTCTCTCTTCCTGCTTGCCTACCTCTGGTTTATCTTCATTCTTTCCTTTACCTTTTCTTAAAAAATAAGATTAAATAAATAAATAAATTGAATAAATTTATGAGCTGATCAAAGCCAGTGGTCAAGTCAATGGGGGATGGCGGCAGTTTGGGGGAGGGGAGGGAAGGGCAACGAGACATTTTTTGGTGGTAAACATAAGCAGCACATAGAGATGATGAACTAGGATGACGCAGCACTTTAAATTTACATGTTATGATACAATGTTCCTTCACTGAAAATTTTTTTGGCTCTCAAAAAATGAAACTTTAAAATTTTCCACATTTCTCCATAAATGAAAAAGATATTTTATAAAGCCTTTTTTCATAGTAGTTTTTTGTGTATTTTAAAAACATTCTTCCTGGGTTTCACAGTAGCACATACATATTGGTATTTTTTTAATTTTGAGTCTTTTCCCTCCATCCTATACTCTTTTGGAAGCTTACAAGATAATGCTTTAAAGAAGCTTTAGACTTTTGATTCAAGGAGTTATTCCTTGGTACTGTCATACTTCTCATTGTAATGAAGTATGAAAAGTTCAAACCACATATATCGTCAGTTCTACCTACACATGTCTTTAGTCCAGGCTTAGAAGAGAATTAAAAACTAAATTAATGAAACAAATGAACATATAAACCCCAACAAAAACTCACAGGACACAGTGATGGCTGTCGAGGGTTAAGAACAGGGAGGGAAGGAGAAAGGACACTGGAATACAGGTGGTGGGTGAGGTACGTAATACCATAGACTGAGAAGAAGTTCAATATCTTAAAATGAGTGTGGCTTTGTAAACAAACAAAAATAATAACAAAATAATTATATTCAAAAAACTAAATTTGGAAAATGAGAGGTAAGTAGATAAAAACAACCCTCTACAAAACAGAAGTAAAATGAAAAGAAATAGTATTGAGACAAGAGATAACCCTGAGGTAAAAGAATTTCCTTTTTTGAAATACCGCTTGGTTCATGTTTAATTATTCATACTAATGGAGGGAAGGAGATATAAAGAAATAAGTAAGTCAAAACTATAATTTTACTAACAGTCTAAGAAGAGTTTTCAAAGTCTGAATGTTTGTCTTCTTTAATTTAATGATTTCACCACAAAAATGCATGCCTATGTATTCACTCTATTTGTACACAATTTGCAGGAATCTACAAAACTAATTATAAAACTATCACTTGTTTGAATTCTAAACTCAACAGTATCTAAAACTAAACTAGAAATTAAGTGTGCACATTTATATGCACAGAGTAAAAATGATGAAAACAATAATAAATAGTTAATGTTTATTCGACACTAACCTTGTATAATGTACTGTACTATATGATTTAAATGTAATCCTCATTTAGCCTCCTCAACACCCTATTGAAGAAGTAGTCAATAGATTTTTATTTTATAAATTACAAGATGTTTACACTGGAATGGACCTTAAAGATTTTGAAGTCCTACTCTTTTACGCAATAGGAGAAGGAGATTTCAAGAGGCTGTCACTTGCCATGGGTCACATGTCGAAAACAAAGCTGTGCTTAGTTGAGCCCAAGTTTCTAGAGTTCACATCCTTCCAGGCACAATCTTGTCTCCCAGAATTTTGCAGATTGAACCTTGTACAGGTCCATAGTTGAGATCTGCCTCCTGGCCTTCTGCTTTAGAAATCAGAACCTAGTAAATCCTAAATGTTCTTACCTCATGCATCAATTATTTATTATGCACTTAACACTGGATCCAGCATCGTTCTAAAAGTTGTAGAGAGAACAGTGAACAAAATCTTGACATACCTCACATAAGTTTTCCCCAATTAACATTTTTTGGGTAGATCAATTATAGTTTTTTAATACCCAAACTTCATAGAAAATAATCATTTTTCAATAAAATATTTTTACAATAAATATTTAGGAATAAGAAGTTTTAGAAAAACAGCTTTCTAAAATTCAAATAAAGGTTGTTTTTTACAAAGCATTGTACAAGGAGAGTGTCAAGTTATAATGTGAAAATTATAAAACATCAAAATGTCAGTATTTTTAAAATAATGATGTCAATACAAGGATACTTGTTGGGGGTACATAAGAAGTGACGCATTCTTGCATGTAAGGCAAATGAGTGTTAACAACTACATAGTTTGGAGTGTAGAAAAGGATTTTTTCATGAATTTTACATTCTTAGATTAGAGAAAAACATTTGTGCATCAGTAAAAAATGTAATATCTTGGTACAAGTTGAGAAATTGATTATGGGCCTTGGGCTGACATATAGTGTGTGGCATTTCCCTGCCCCCACCCCACCTCAACCTATAATGGAAAACAGGCTTCCCGTTACCATCTGACATAGAACATGTAATATTCTAGAATGGATTACTAACAATAAGAGGGAGATGTGTATTAGACAGGAATTGGAGCTCACATCCTAGAGGATATAGAAAGAAAATAAACATGATAAATGAGTATATTACACAGTATGTTAGATTGTGATAAGTACTAAAAAGAACAATTAAGCTAGGACTGGGGCAAAGAATATTTGTGGCAGAGACTAATGTTGTTTTGGAGAGTGTTCTGAAGAAAGTCCTCACTGAGAAAGTGATAACTGAGTAAAAGCCAAAGAGAGGTGAGAGCACCAACTATTGTATATGTTAGTGAAGAACATTCTAGGCAGAGAAACAAGTATAAAGCATATTCTTAGTAAATTTTAAGAACAGCAAGTTGAAATTTGGCTGGAGGAATATATACAGTGAAAGAATGGAAGGTAATAACTTCAAGGAAGCAAGGGTTTGGGTGTTGAGGGAGAAAGATATACAGAAATAATGATGGCAGTAACAATGAAAAACACAATTCTTTTTTTAGTATTGAACTACTGTCAGTCCCCAGGGTACTTTTATTTTCTTTCTACTTTACCTAAGATAGCATCCTTGCACATAAATCTCCCCCATCTCATTTCTTGAGAACTCCGTGGTAATAAGAACACAGTTAATTGTGGGAAAGGTCTGTTTCATGGTCACCATTGTTATAGCTACCAATCAAATCCCATGATAAAAAGTTCCATTTGTGTGCCTTTTTATTGTCCATCTCCTAAACTCATCATATCTAATACAAAATAGCACATGGAATGCAGCTTCTTCTGCAATATGCTGACTGGCAGGATTCTGGAATGTTCCTTCACTGGAATTAAGAATGAACTCCTTCTCAACAGATAGACGTTCCACCCAAAGGGCAAAAGGTAGGTGGAATTTGATGAGTACTCTCAAAACAGTGATTCTATTCAGTGCTCGCTGGTAGGAGTAAATTGTTTAATGATTATAAAGAAATCTTATTTTCTTCACAGGGAAATAATGTGCTACATATAAATCATACATGAATTTCTATGAAGTTGAAATGTTACTTAAAACTATATACCTTCCAAGTAGGTAAGTCTTTTTTCTTTCTTTAAATACCAGAGGTCTGCTGTCATGAAATTTAATTTGATACTGAAATGCTTAACAAAGACCAAGACATGAGGGAAGCAGAGGTCTGACCCAGACACATGGGCTGGGAAAAAAGAATGATGATACAGATTCTGGTGACAGCTCTGTGCTGACACAGAGGCAGATGAGGAGAAAGACACAGTAACTTTGAAGGTGAAAGGGAAGATAAATCAAAGAGGGTAGTCTGAAGAAAAGAAACATTTAAAAATAGCATTTCCCAGGAAAGTGGTAAGTTGAATCATCTTTTATGATTATACCAGGATGTTTCTTTCTACTTAAGAACAGCTTGGGGTTAAAGAAAGGAGACTATAATTCAGTTTTTAAAAGGAGGAGCAGAAAAAGCAGAAAGACAATTGAGAACATAACCTGGAACATAATCAAACATTGAATGGCTAATGACTTGTACTAACAATAAAAGAAAAGAGAAGTGATAATAGTGTCAATAGGAAAATGAATTTTATTACATTCTCTCATCATTATATGTATTTTATTTTTAGCTTATAGAATCAAAGTTTTGAAAATACAAAAAAAATAAATATAGCAAAGTTATATAACCTAATTTGCCCAAGAGGAAAAATAGAAAACTTCAATATATAAAGTAGATGTAGTGTCAAATTTTAAAGCAAAAACTTTAAACAGAAACATGTTTCCTAACTGTGAGTAGAATAAGATGAGGAACAAATTTTTTTGAGGGAAAATTCCATTCCAATTTGGAACTGTTCCAAGAGCATTAATCGCCTCCCACTGCTTGGCTATGATTCCGAAGTCTGGGCAGCTGTAAGTGGATTCTGATGCTAAGGAAGTTGTGGGTGAGTACAGAATACAACTTGTAGTTAGAATGACTTTTATCTGGTGATTGGGAGTGAAAAGAGGAAATCTTCATTTACTATATTGCTCTATATCGTACACTACTCTCAAAAATAAGAATATCATTCATGTGTTTCTGAATTCCATAAAGCTAGGAATTGTGGTAAAATAAGCTGTGTCCCCAGATAGTTCTTAATCATAAAAGTATGAATCCATATAATGCTGATACAGGTGTAATTATACTTCCTTCAAGAAGGAAATTCTTCTTTTACTGACAAAGGTTTTAGAAAAAGATACACCAAAGAGTGGAGTAGACAGGGCATTACTACACTGCTTTGGTGAAGAGGGTATAAGAAATGGAGACGGACTGAAAGGCACAGACGTGAAAAGTTGAAAGTCCTTACAGGAGCCAAGTGACATTTGTGTCTTTTGCTGCAACAAACAATACCGTAAGGTTTGTTGGAGGAAATGAACATTCTGAACACAATGAAGAATATGACTTGCGCAGTCATTTTCTGTAACAATCTGTCCTAGTTCTCCTTTCCCTGGCCTTAGTCATCAAACCCTAGAACCGATCACTTATGTCATAGCATTAAGATTAGCCTGAAGTCCCTTAGTAAGGAATAAGAGGCAATTCTTTGGGTCTAATCATGTAAAAGAGGTGACACTGTACTATAATACCTGAAGAAAGGTGTATCTCATTGAGGCTTTGATTTGATCTTTTTTAATAACCAGTGATTATGAGCCTTCTTCTCATGTATCTATTGAATATTGGAATGTCTTCTTTAGAGAAGTTATCTATTTCTATCCTTTTTAATAGGGTTGTTTGGGCTATGTCAAGTTATTGAGTTATTTACATATTTTGGATATTCAGCCATTGTTAGAAATGTAAATTGCAAATATCTTTTCTCAATCATTATGTTTTCTTTTCATTTTTGTGTGGTTTTTGCTATAAAGAATCTTTTTAGTTTGATATAGCCTTATTTGCTTATTTTGCTTTTATTTAAATCCCTTTGCCATTGGAGTCAAATCCCAAAAACATCTCTAAGGCTTATGTGAAGGAGTATATTACATACGTTTTCTTATAAATATTTTCATAGTTTCATGGCACAACTTCAGGTATTTAATCAATTTTGAATTTTTTTGTGTATGGTGTTAGGCAGTGGTCTAAATTTCATTCTTGAAACTGTCCAGTTTTCCCAGAGCCAATTTTTGAAGAGACTTTTCTTTCTCCATTTTATGCACTTGACTCCTTCATACAAGATATCTATGTATGTCTTAGGTTATTTCTTGGCTCTCAGCTCTGTTCTACTGATATTAGATATTGCCTCGCACCTATGAGAATAAACTGTATCAAAAAGTCAAGAAGCAACAAGTATTGATGAGGGTAAAGAATTAAAGAAATCATCATATTCTATTGGCAGGAACTTATACTGGTGCATCCACTGTGGAAAACAGTATGGTGGTTCTTTGAAAAAATTAAAAATAGAACTACCATAAATTCAGCAATATAGTATCTAGGTATCTATCCGAGGACTATAAAAACAGTAATTCAAAAAGGTATATGCACCCCATGAGCATTGTGGCACTATTCACAATAGCCAAGAAATGGAAACAACCTAGGTGTCCATCAATGGATAAGTGCATAAATAAATTGTCATATATATATATATATATATATATATAGCGGATCGCTACTTATTCATAAAAAAGCTGATATCTTGAAATTTCTAGCAACATGGATGGAATTTGAGATGATTATAGTAGGTAAAATAAATCAGAAAGAAAAAGACAAATACTGGATGATTTCACGCAGATGTGGATCATTAACAAACAAACAAACAAAAATCAGACTTTAAACTCTAACAACAAAATGGTTACCAGAAAGTAAGGAAAAGGGTTATGGGACAATTGGATAGTGATGAAGGTAACTAGATATTTGATCATGGGTATGATGTGGGATATTCATTTTTGGAGGTATGAAACTATATTCTTGAAATTAATTTACATTGTATTATACCCAATGGTAAGCATGTATGTATATATGTAAATGTATGTATATAAATTGTTGGTGGGGGCAGAGAGAGAGAGAGAGATGAAAATGAAAGAAAACAATGAAGAGTATTACATAGGCCAAAGTGTGAACCAGATGTTTCTAGAATCAAGAACTCTACCTCTGAGAACTACTTGAAGTTAAAGAAGCTTAATCTTCTTCCTCTCTTCTAAATCTATAAACAGTAAGTATGTTTTAAAGAATTATTTGTCAACATTTTAGTTTATGGAAAAGTTAGAAAATGAAACCCAGATATCTTTTCAACTCATTTTCCCATCACACACCATACATATTCCCCCTCCTGCCAAATCTGAAGTGTTATGAATGTGATTACATTCTTAAGTACATCATTAATAAGATTTAAGAAAAAAGCAATTTCCCTCTAACAGCTCTCAAAAATTAAGACATGCATCCTCCAGTTTAAGTTGTCCATTCTTGCTGTTATTACAATTAACTGGCAGCCAATATCAAGCCACAAGCAAGTAATGCAAATTAGTATTCTTTAAAAATGATCAACTAGCAATAATTTTCTCCGAAAAATAAACAAGTTACCATGTGATAACTCAGAATCTATTACTTGAACCTGATGCTGTTTAAGGTCCTACTGTCCTTGTTTATTTTTTTCTAAAATTAATACAGGAAAATTTAGCCTTATAGTAATGTGTATGGAGCCAGTACTCCAGGCCTCCAGGTCCCCAGACCCTAGGGTAACTGAGAGCATAAGCCCATAACAGATTTGACAACTAAAATTTGTCTACGCCAATTAATATAGGAAATTTATCTTTCAGTATACCTCTGGGGCTTCCCCTTATCTCAAAGGAAAGCCAAATGACTAAATAACAAGAAACTTTTTGTCAGTAAATTATAGATATTATCATTTCAATTTTAAGACTATATAGACATTCAAAATAAAATTCTTAGAAATTATACTTGCTGTGTGCTCCTTGCTACCATGCTGAACCATGAGACAAACCTCAGAGGAGACCAACATTTGTGTTATTTTTCAGTTAACCCTAATATGCAGCATATGGCAAATTTTTAACTAAAGACTACTTAATTATTCTAAATAAATAGCATTCTGTTTTTCTCCTTGACAAAATCCTTTTGTCTTCTTTTCTTTGATTATTTCTTTGTCATATTCTTAAATTTATGGATTTCCCCACATTTGATAAGCTACCCTTTTAACAATTTTTATAATATATTTTGTGGCATATTTTCATTAAACATTAAGGAAATTTAGTTTATGCCCTGTGATGTTTCATCTAAATTAACTATTACTTTCATACTGATTTTCTCTTTTATTCATAAAATAAAACAATTGCTGCATATAACTATATATATATAAATATGCATATAATGAAAACTTGAAGTAGACTACGTCACTTTAAAGAAACTTTGGCAGTCAGATTTGGGTATATCTAATATGCTGGCTCATTTTCCTCTAATTAAAACACTCTGGGAAAATCCTTAGGGGGGAATTACTATGGACGACAAGAAGCGATTTTGCTTTGGTTATCCAGGCCTTGTCTTCTCAATTAATTATAACCATGCTGGGGAAAGCATGACTTCTGAAGCAATTAACATACTCTTTGAATAAGAAGAGTAAAGAAATCAGCAAAATTATGGTGACTGGATGACCTAACACAGAGAGGAACTAACCTATTGTATATTGTTCTGAAAACAGAGTACAATAAAGAAGGGGAAATAATTCTGATTTCTAGGCTAATTCTTATATCATCATCAGAAGATAGTTTAAACATTCCATCAGAAAAAAAAAATCTTTTAAGTAACAGAAGACTACTGAGGAAGGGAAAATAAAGTCCTTATATGGTTTATGTCTATACCCAAAGGAAGACGTAATTCCTGCATTTAAGCACACTGGAAATGCAGGTAAGGTGAGATTAAGTGTTGTATGTTTCAATGATGACTCCATCACTTACTAGCTGTGTATGTGTGAGTAAATTGCCCATCTTTCTTCAGTTTCAATATAAAATGTGGATAACATTAGCACCTACTATTAAGGTTTGTTGAGAAAATTAAATGAAATAACCTATATAAAGCATTATAGGTTATAAATACTTTATAATACCTGGCATCTTAAGTGCTGAAGAAAAGTATTATCTACATTTAGTGTTTTTATTATTTCTGGAAAACTCTTACATAGTTCAACTCATGTCTTGTCCCTTTTCACCATCACTGAGCCAATGTTGCATTCAACTAGTTCTCCTCTCTGTCCTAAGATGCACCTAACCATGAAAACCTACCACAAATTAGGTGGCTTAATAGAAATTTATTATCTCTCAGTCATGATTCCTTCTGGAAGAAATGAAAGATTCTGCTCCATTACTCTCTCCTAGTTTCTGAGTTGCTGTAATCCTTGGCTTGTTAGCACATCATTCCAATCACAGTCTCCATTATCACATAGTATTCTCTTCTTATTTGTGCCTGTGTCCAAATTCTCTCCTCTTCTCTGGACACTAGTCATTGGATTTAGGACCTACCATCATCCAAATGACCTCAATTTAGCTTGATTACATCTACAAAGACCTTGTTTCCAAATAATGTCACATTCATAGTTACTAGTGGTTAGGATTGAAAATATTTTTGAATATTGAATATGTTTGTGCAATGCACAACACTAGAGTTTTGTTACAACAGGTTTCCATTCCTGGAATTATCTCTTCTTATCTGCATTCTATATTTCTGTTCTTAATATCCTTGATAGCTGACAGCTTTTAATGCATCTCTAACTACTATTGCTATCATCTCTACTTATGTTGCCATGCTCTTGAGAACTTCATATTTCTGATATTATAGTTCTGCTTGACAAGATATACTCTGGGCAATTTAAGAGCAAATGGATAGGACACGTCTCATTCTCTATGATATCTAGTACTATTCTGAGCATAACAGGACCCTCTATAAATAGCATCGATGATTTATTACTTTGTTAGCTTAATAAATATCCCCATGTGTATTGTTTGCCTCTGCTTATGAAATAATTGCAAGAATGAAGCAATAACTTATTCAAGTTGTGGTTTAGGATATTTATTATACTAGGGAAATTAACTTGAGAGCACTTTATTAAGCCATTTTAATATAAAGCATACTGTCTTTGGTCCTTGTTCAGAAGAAACTTAATATCTAGTTGGAAAAACAAAGAATACAGAGAAATTAGAGAAAGAGAAAGCTTTATATGTTCTGGCATTCTGTAATTACAGACTGAATTTATGAATCCTGACACTGAAATAACTAGAAAATAAGACAACATGATAAGGAACTAATTGTGTGGGACAAACTACAAGTGGAAAAGAGAAAAATATAAATCAGTTACTTTTAAACATACAACTGTTTTTCTTGTGGATTTAGGGATGAATTTTCCCTTTATTTCAATTAATTCACAAAAATTATGTTGTCTTTTGATTACTTGCCAATTAGAATGTAGTAAATCCTCACTTAACATCATCCCTAGCTTCTTGTAAACTGTGGCTTAAAGTAAAATGAGGTATAACAAAGCAGGTTCACAAATAAAGGTCTTTTCATCCACTGTTGACTAAGATTATTTTTTCTCATCAACATTGTAAGGCATAAAAGATTGAAAGAGACAGCATTGAACAAAGTGACGTTATTTGAGAACCTAATGTTTTAGCATTTAGGGGGGTTTTCAGTCTGTGTCTCTAATCCATGTTCAGACTGAGCAACAGAAATCTAATTTGCTTGCCTATGTCTTTTAAGACCCTGCAAAGACCTTGACACAACGGCAAGAGCGGAACCTCCCAACTGTTTCCTTCTATGATCGCTGACTAAAGAATTTCAACTGGTATGTTAGAGCTGACAGCCATCTTGTGGACATGTTAACAGACTGGTCCTCTTCTGCTGGGCCACACAAGACCAAGCTTAATCCCCTTCCCACTTGACAACCCTTCAAATAGCTAAAAGCAGTGATCAGTCTCACTGCATTTTCCTCTCTAGCTTAAGCCATACGGCATGTTATCCGGACACTTTTGCTCCTGATCATGCTCGCCTGTTTGCACCCCACCTTGTCTGTCACCCTGTTAAAGGGTGATGCGCAGAACTGAATCAAACTTTCAGGTGCCCACTGACAGGCACAGCATATTTATATCAATAGTGCTCAGGGAAGATCTCCTGACTTGTCTCTTCTCTTTCCCTACGGTAGGAGTCCAGACTTTACCACAGAGAAATCACATTAACAGCCTCCTTACTGGACCACTTACAACACCCATTCTTTTCTACTTCCTTTGTAAGAAAACTGTGATGAAGGACAATAGTACTTCAATCATTTAAAGTTTTCTGTAGGCCCTCTGTTTTCAGCACAAAACAATAAAATTCAATTATTTAGAAAACATGAAAGTTTGGCAATAAGTAGCTATTTTGGTTTATTTCTATCAACTTTCTCCCCAATTGTTATGAGTCGAATTGCACCCCATCCCTTGAAATCCTAACCTCCTGTGCCTCAGAAAGTAAACTTGCTTGGAAATAAGGTCGTTGTACCCGTAACTAAATTAAGAGGGTAACATTAAAGTGAACTATAATCCAATATCATTGGTGACCTTTTATAAAGGGGAAATGTAGTCAATAAATAACATAGAAAAAAAATACCATGTGAATATGAAAACAGCCATCTACAAGCAAAGGAGAAAAGCCTAGAACAGATTCTTACCTCACAGCTCTCAGAAAGAAGCAATCCTGCTGATGTCTTGATTTCAAACTTCTAGTGACACACTTAAGGAGCAAATCATTGTTAGTACTTTTTAGTCCCCACATTGTCGCATCTGTCAGTTGTGAACCCTAGAGGGTGCATGAGGGAACAGAAGAAAGAAGTGCCAGCATCTAACCCAGTGCCTCTCATATTTGAGCACCACCTTAAAGTCTAACTCAACATTATGATTCTTTTTGTGTAGAAGTAAAACGCAAGTTATTATATGAATTATTGAGTCTCCCTCTCCAGGAAAAGTCTGTGCCGTTTGCGACAATTGCTATTTCTGGCTCACTAAATATGTTTTTCTAATACTTTGTGACTTTGCTTATTTGAAGTCTTTTTTCTCTCTTTCAGTGGCTAATATGCCTAAAATATGGAAGTTTTTACTATTTATTTGAATAAATAGTCTAACATTTTACTCCCATGCAGTTTAATAGTCATTGAGAAGCTGTCATTTAAAAATACTTCCTCCCCTGTGCAAACATCTGGTCTCTCCACTTAGCATTTAAAATAAGTGATAATTATCTATACTCTGTTTGGTGTGATACTGGGTGACAACTTAAAACCCCAGCTTCTCTTTCCAAACCTGGCTGCTGTTGGTTTCTGAGCAGAATTCACTTGATGGAAACTCAGGAGTTAAATTTAGTACAGCGTATTGCTGCCTCCAAAAATTCATAATTAAGTGCTTGGCACTGCTTAGCCACATATTAAGTGAAATTAGAAAAACTAAAACTAAAAACGGTCCTGGGTATTGAGTCTAGAGAAGGAAAGACAATTTTGCAGTTCATACTCTGAGATTGTGACATACTGGGATTAAAAACTGTTTTGAAATGTGGAAAGGAAGAGGGAGAGGTGGGGCTCTATTAAGGCATTGCTGAACACATGGTCAGGAGCAAGAATTTACTCATGTTTACCCATGAGTCTAGCATCACTTCCACTCTTTGACCTGGAATGGAATTTCAGTGGAATAACAGAGACAGTTTAGACAAGTTTTACTTAATTCACAAAGTTCCACAAATGTAATGTGTCCGTTTGTGCAAAGGCTGACTAGCTACCAAGCTAACTTCTCCCTCTTCTCATGGACCTTGAAAAGAAGGGCTATCACCAGGTTCGGGCCTACAGAATGTACGCTGAAGCAATATGTGTCTTGATATTTTCCTCTGCAGGCTTAAAGCAGATAACTACTGTAGAAGGGGAAGCCTCAGTTAAGGAAAGCAAAGCCAAATGACAGAAGGCATCTACATTTCCAGCTCCTTGGAGGAGAGCTGCCAGAAGACCACGAACACTCCCTTTGGACTTTTTAGGGAAGTCTCATAGAATTAAAGTATTGTCCCAAATTAATGAGTTCGAGATGAGTTTTCTGTTGTAGCAGCTAACATTATCTTAATACACAATCTCTCTTATGAGACAGTATCTAGAGAGATTAAGGGAAAAGAAAGATTTACAAAAGAGAGCAATAGACAACAGGGGGTTTACTTAGTCATTAACTCATCCTTCCAAAAAATACGAAGTTCCCTCCATGGTTTTATTGCTATTCTAGGAAGGAGAATAATGAGCAAGACAGACAACAGCCCATCTCTCCATTACTCTAGTGGAAAGGATGGGGACAGAAGGGACAGGGAAGTAAAATCATTCTGAAAATAAGTGAACACAATAAAATATTTCAGAAAAGGGAGTACACCCTATGGGACAGAGCAGTGGGTAAGATGTACAGACTCTGATGACACCATGTCTAATGTAAATTCTGAGGCAGAGGGTCAGTTATCCAGGCCAAAAAAAAAAAGTATAATTAAGTTCATCTTGCTGGACAGGAGGTACTTGCAAAATTGAGAGTGCTGTGTATTTTCTAGAGAGGAAGGGGTCTTGCAGGACCCCCAGAGATTTGTAGGATCTATCTTTTCACTTGACTCACCTTAGAATACATTGTTATATATTTATGCTTTTAATAATAATAGTGGGCATGTGGGTATATATGGAACACTTTCATAAACAGAAATAGCAAAGAGAAACTAAGAGCACCAACTATTCTACCTAACATTTTTACCATCTACTACCTTCCACATGAAAAAAACTATGTAGAATTGGAGGAAATGCAAGGAAAGGAAAATGCAATTAGTATATAATCAAAATAATAGTACAGTGAAGAAAACATATCATTCAGCTTCAACCAATCGTACGAGTTATGGTCAGAAGGTAAAGAAGCAGATGGTACTTAATGGTCCTATATACCTCACATTAAGAAATCGGAATATCTAAACCTCAATCCAATAAATTAAGTCTCCGAGGGAGTGTTTCTTATGTTGAAAATGAAATTATTTACTTATTACTCTAGAAGTTACTTTCTGATTAAAAACAATTTTCACTGAGTGTGTATTCCACATGAAGAAAAACACATTCCAGAAGCATTATGGTAATGGTGGATACATTTATTATTTGTACATATGCATATATACATACCTAAACATATGTATCTATTTTTCTAAACCACCGAATTAACAATATCAGGTAAAACCTAAAGCAATATAAGGATTTGGGGTGATTATGATGTGGTAATGTGGGTTCATCAATTATAGCAAATGTGCCGTTCTGTTGAGTAATGTTAACAATGAAGGAGGCTATGCACATTTGAAGGGCAGGGGAAATATAAAAAGTTTCATATCTTCCCCTCTCTTTTACTGTAAGCTTAAAATTGCCTTAATAAAAATATAAGGAGCATGTACTTTTTTCTTATTATATTCTAAACATTTTACAAATACTTTCTCCTTAACACTAAAAACAGGCATCATTAAGTGGTGTGTTCTAGAGATAGAAATATAGAATTCAGAAACATTAATTTGCTTTCCCAAAGTCATACCGAGTCCACATACAACCAATGGGTCCTGATTCATGTCCCTGGGTCAGGAGAACAACCAAGATGAGCAAATAAGTAAAATAAAGAAAAGAGCTTCTCTCTCTCTTGCCTGCCTGTTTATTTGCCTTCATTTCTGCCTGTACCTTTCCTTTGAAAAAGAAAAAAAAATTGCAAGATTTTCAAGGAAGAATTCATGTTTGATACCCATTCCCTTATTCTACAAATATTTATTGAATGTGTTTCTATACAACAGCACCATTCTAGTCAATGAACAATCAGATAAGTATTATATCTCTGCTTTACATAGAATTTATATTATAGTGATGTACAATAAGAAATGCAAGCATGTAGAAGAAAAATAGGGAATAATAAGTATTATAAAGATAACATGGAGAGTAACTAGGTTAATGATAGGTTTAGATTCATGAAAGTCTGCCATGAATTGTCTGAAAAGATGGCAGTGAACGGATATTTGAAGGAAAGTAGTAGCCAGTCATGAAAAGTTCAATGGGAAGAATATTCCAGTGAGAGTGAACCAGGCCAAATCCAGACAGAAGAGAATAGCTGAAGTCACTGTTGACAACTCAAGGGAGAATGAGTTGAGATAAGGCTAGAAGGAAAGTCAGAAAGCAAAGTCTGGCTGAAAATTTAATTCCAGTTACAATGAGAAGACATGGAGAGTTTTATGTAGAAGAGTAATATGACCTGATCTCCATTTTAAGAGCATCATGTTGCAGGCTCTTGTGTGGAGAAGGGTTTGTAGGAGGCAAGGGTGGAAGCAGGAATAGCACTAAGGAAGCTTTCACAGGAATCTAAGCCAGTGGGAAATGATAATGGTTTGGAACATAATGATGGGGATAAAGGCTTGGGAGTGGATTTGGAGGAGGTGTTTAAAGGAAAGTAGACACAACAGAGCTGGTGATGTGGGGAATACAGGAGAAAGATTTGGGATAAGCCCTTGACATTGCACAGAGTTCAGATAGAAGAGAGCTGAGAGAAAAAAAAAAAAAACATGCTCTTAGAAAAAAAAAAAAAAAAAACTCATCTGAAGCATTTCCAAATTATACAGAAAAAGAAATAATCACAAGAAAGACATACGTGGCTGTAGTTCAAAGACAACATAATAACAGTCTTTAAAAAACCATTATATGACTGCTACATTTGTCCTGCAAATGATGACTGGAGCTTGACCAGAGAATTCAGATGAAAAAGTAACAGGCAACACAAGAGATACTTGATAAAAGTTAGAAATGTAGAAGTTAAATAAAAGCAGATTCAATTCACACAAACCATATTTAAGCTTGGGTGATTTGTATATTTATTGCATTTGTATGAGTGCATTTGAATAAGATTTTGGAGGGTTTCTTTCAGCAAGTACATCAGAAACTATCCCTTTGAATGAGTCTTGGCCCTTTTGAAATAACCACTCTGGGAGAAAATAAACTTATCCTAATGATACTTCAATTGTTCAAAAACAAATTTTGGTGCTCCTCTATGAGATTTACGTTCAGAACTGGCAGCTCATTCTCAGAGCAACAAGTCTATGTCCTTGAGGGCGGGCTGTTCAGAGCCAGGGTGAGGTTGGGAGCAGAGCTGACGAAGCTGACGTCCATCACTGTTGTACTACAATGTTCTCAGAAAGGGTGACGCGAGTGATGGGAGCTCCGTGGTGTGTGCCGACTGTCACACACACAGAGGTGCTCAGACACCACAGAATTTCTATACGATAAGTCTGATGGACAGGTTAAACTCGTGAGGTGAATTTTTTATGAGCAAAACCAGGGCTATCAAATAAAGACATCCACATAGCAGCCAGGAGCCATTTTTGGGTGCAAACTTTTTTTCTCAGGTCAGAGATGGTGGTGTGTTCTACTCCAATTTTGATGCTTCCTTATCACCCTAGCTATGAAAGACTTTACCATTGATTGCAATGTTTTAAAATATTATGTTCCCACAGCTTGGCTGACCGGCAGTGGGTAATGGGGTGTAAGCCCTAATGCCTAATGTAAAGGCTTCTCTGTGCCTATTCTTCAGTATAAAGTACATGAACATCATTTTAGAACTCACCTCATCTCAAAGTTTTATTTTTAAGAGTACCTATGGATCTATCTAAATTCTTTTTAAGCTACCACGCTCACACTTAATTGCTTAATTGACTGCAACAAATGTCTAACCTTTTGAAAGATTCTGTGGATTACAGTGGAAATGGATGAGTGGTCCCAACATTTTCATATCTGCTTTTTCCCTCTAGAAAGGAAAATGATTGACACTGCATTTTCTCATTAAACTTCTCTTGACATGCCTAGTGTCTTGCTTGCTTATTTGTAAAACCACACATGGAAAAAGATCTGAATCATTAGCTCTCAAAAATCACCACTAGTCTATATGTTGTCACAGAGCAGCATGTAATTTTATTCACTTCCTTTGCCAACACAAGAATGACTGGCCAGACGTGAAAGTACTGCTGTTGCAGGTGGACTAGGAATCTTTATATTCTTTCAACAATTTGGATTGAATTGCGTCTGTACTCAACTTTATGGCACAGGATAAATTAAGCATTTACTGCATTTTTTATAATTGATTTATTAATGATTTTACTTCCTATGAAGAGCAAATGGAAGTAATTTTAAAGAAATCTCAGAACAATTTCTTTCCAGACCTAGACATCCCTTGTTCTTTTCTTCCACCCCCAAACAAATGTTACTAGGTAAAGAGATTTCTTCCCAAATAGTTATAATTAAGGTTATCTGTTACTTGGAGGCAAGATTTGCTTTTGAGTGGAATGGACATGGGGGCTCAAGTCCAAAAGAGGGAGGAAGGAGAAAGCTATTATAATAGGACAAAAGAATCTTAGGAACGGGCTTCCAGAGTGCCTCAGTGGTATAATATTTGTGCTCTGAAAGAGTCTACTCTGAGATGGAATTATAAGATGTTCCAGAACTCTTTTGCCACATATGAAAGAGAGAGAGAGAGAGAGCAAGACCTGCAAAGCTACAAAGACTTAAAATGCCCCATTAATATATCTGATCTATTCACCTGAATGGCCCTGAGAAACAAATAACAAATCATCAGGGTGGATATAAAAGCCAGTAGAAGATATCAGAAATTCTGGCACTTAGAACCTAGTCTTTGAGCCATTGAATATACTCACTTGTGACTCAGAGGGCAGGGCATCAACCAAAATAATATGCAGGAAACAAATTATTCTAAAATGACCAAGAGCAGCCTGGATATGCAGAGAAGATTGTGTGGGGGTTGAGAATAGCTGGATGCATCGGGATAGCTGTGGGTGAAAGCTCAGACTCCCATTTCTCACACACTTTTATTTTGCAGAGGTTCTGATGAAATACAGCCCATCTTGCTTACAGCATTAACAACCATAATGCACCAACTTTCCCTATCAGGTTTACTTTATTCCCTCATTTCTGCCGTGTGTGGTCACCTCCCAAATAAACTGTGCACCAAATCTAGAAGTAGCAAAATTAGAACTACCAAATCAATTAATATTTAATACGAGTTTATGGTATATAAAAGAATGTCTCACAAAGTGGGAACATTCAAATTAAAAGACTGAGATGAAGTTCAGGGGCATAAGTTAGAGGATGGCTTAGAAAATGAAAATGAGAAAGCTGTTACCCTTTACAATGGCTGGTTATTACTCTGGGGGATCCCAGATGGCACAGGATTGGTTAAAAGTGATTATCTCATATCATTCTGGAGATGACTTAGTTTCTCATATGATTGTCAGAAGCATTTACAAGAAATAACCTAAATTTCACTTATGTTCATGAAACAAGATAGATTTAGTTTTGCTTACACAGCTTAAATGGTTTTGTCTGCTCAGGGAATTCTCAAGTCCAGTTTCAATTTTGTATTTAATTTTAATATATGTATCAAAGTCCTTGTCTCAGGGTTTGCTTTCAGGAGAACCCAAACTAAGACAGAGTGAGCAATAATCACTCTGCCAGTGTGTGGAATTTCTCAAGCCTACGTGATCAGACAACTGTCGGGGAGGTCCATGCCTAAAGAACTGTGCCCAAGAAATACCAGACAATCCCAGATCCTTAGTAATACCTGTATCGGTACACATGGCACTAATAGAGCGTACTTAGTGCTCCAAGTACTTTTTGGATTTTTCTTGCTTACTCTCTTTCCTTAGCTCTAAAACTGATTCTAGGTTTCTGAATTCTAAAATTTGCTGCATAATCCAGTGGTTGTTTAAAAACTCCTAGAAGAGCAATATTTTAGAGCAGTAGTCGATTGCTTTAAAAAAAAAAAAAAAAAAACGGAAGCCCAGCTCTGCCCTGGTGGAGTAGTGATTGGGTGCCATCTACATACATCCCAAAGTAACCTGGTTCATGTCCTGGGGCCTGGGAGAACAACTATGATGAACAACTAAACATTCTTTGTCTGCCTGCCTCTTTCCTTAAAAAAAAAAAAAAAAAAAAAGAACTGGACCAATTACTGAGTTAGAGATTCAGGCAAAGAAGAATATTATGGACTCTACAGGAACAAAATGGGAATGGAACGCTTACATTCTAGAATTAGACTACAATTTAAGAATCAGATTTATAATGTTACCTTGCAGTATCACCTCTCACAGAATTCATTTCAAAGCCTTTCAAGTCCAGTCATAACAGGTACTGGAAAGAAGAGTGTGAATTTACTTGTTCCGGTCAACTTGACAACTTTAGAACTATTGTATCACATCTTACAAGATTCTCTCCTCATAAAAGAGGTAATGAAACCAATACACTAATCCTGCATTATTCTTAGATACAACAAAAATTGTTACATGATTAAGCCTCAGAGATGTCTCCCACCCTTCTCTCATTTTAGATTCGTAAAGCATTATCTAGTGGTAATCTTTTTACTTTATTCTAGTTATCAGTAGATTTTTGAGAAAGCATTTTTAGACATTTATGACAATATTTGCAGCTAAGTCCCTCCTAGATATCCTTTCTCTTTTTCTTGATCAAGGTCAGTATTAGGCTATTTTTTTCATATGTAAGAAAACTTTACCTATTAATTCTTTGATCTACTTTCTCTGTAGTACTCGCAAAGATTTTTCATAAACTTGACCTGAACATCAGGTATTTCCCCATTTAATTTAATAGAATCAGGTTTATTCTTAAACTTATTTTAGCATTACCTCAACCATATTCACCTTCATTGCTTCCAGTTATGTCCCTACCCTTCTTACTCTCAACTCTAGGTCTTGTCATATGATCACTTACATTCTAATCATATGTCAAATAAAGTAATGGCATCAGTGCTATGGTCTCCCATCCTGACACTTCTGTGGGCTCAACAACCTTTGAAATATACCCATAAAAACCAACTTCAAGCATTGAAAAATGTATATTCACAAACTCACATAAATACTTCTTGAGTGATGCTGAGACCTATAAGCAATGATTTAATGTTATGTTGTTCATCTATGGAAAACTATCTCTATTATCTAGGCACTGAACTGACTGTAATAACTGCTGATGCTAACATTTTCCTTGTAAAAAATGTAAATAAACAATACACTTATGGAGATGGAGAGAGAGCTGCACCATTATCGTGATGTTCTCTATCCAAACACATTTATAATGTTGCTATCTGATACTAGATGAAGCAAGCTTTTGATAGAGTTGTATCTAAAATCATATGGCATAGGCTCTCCTAGGAAAGACTAAACCTTGTGAGCCAGGGAATAATAGCTGAAATTGAGAAAAAGAAACAAATTTCAAGGATTCTTAATTTAGAAACTGACAGGAGAAGATTAAAATCTGAAGGGAGACATTCAAGCTAAATGAGAGTTAATAAGCGTGAGAGTCATGAAATAATCGTTATTAGCACAAGGCCCTACAGAAGAGCCAGTGTCGTTAACGAACTACAAAATTCAGAAACTCAGAAAGATGGCAAGATTATTTTTAAAAGGACAACAAATATATTTGGTGATCCAGTTTTAGAGATAACAGAATTCAGAGGTTGGCAGCAGAGTTAATAGAGGAACTAGCAGAAAATCTATATAAGAAAGCAAGACAGATCTCCAGCCATTGGGCGATTGAGGTGGCAGAAAAGGAATACATTCCTATGGAGTCACTTGGATTTTAAGACTATCTTGGAATAATAGTCTCCAGTGTCTTTCAGTTTAAAAGTTTGTTGATTAACTTCTAGTTGAACTAAGGCTCTTAAATTATGCCTGCTAAAATTTTGGTCTAATGAATCCTCTTTATCTCCAGTCTTTGTAGACACTACTAATCTGTGTTTGAAAATGGAACATTGCAAATGAGAAGTCTGAGGCCTGCCTGATACATTTCCCTTATTAGACAACTTATTCTTTTTGCCAGAATGTCCCCAGAATATTTGAAACCCAATAACTTTAAAAATATGCTCTTTCATAGATGATTGAGGCTCCGGGTCAATTTTTCCTGAACATGCTGAGGAATTTCAATTTGTAGATTAAATCTGGAAATTTGTTTCATTTTTCTTGTGTGTGTTTATTTTTTACTTTTTTAAAATACATGTAACAGCAAAATAACTATCTTAGTGATTTTTAAATGTAGAATATAGTGGCATCATGTATATTCACATTGCTATACAACCATCATTAAATCCATCTCCAGAGCTCTTCACTTTGCAAAACTGAAATTCCATACCTATTAAACAATAACTCCATTCCCTCTTTCCCTAAACTCTTAACAACCACCATTCTACTCCTAAGAATTGAAGTACTCTAGGCATCTCATTTATCAATCATACAGTATTTGTCCTTTTTGTGACTGACTCATTTTACATAGCATAATATCCTCGAGATTAATCCAGGTTGTAGGATGCATGATTCTGTGATTCTATGATTATAGATATTTTCCATATTGGTGCTGTCTATTCTGATAGGTCCTAGTCTCATATAGCTAATTGTAACACCTGAATTTCGCAAGTCTGACTTGAGATCTGAAACTTAAATTCATTCCATTTTACTTAATTTAAATTGCCACACATCTAACTATGGCTACTGTACTGAACAACACAACTCAATCTAATCAGCACCAGTCATTTCATCAATTTTAGATGGTTTATCAAGTTTAGATATTTCCACTGCTATGACATATTACAGCATATATGGAATCACTTTTTTAAAAAGCTCTCTCAGCTGTCTTTGGAACTTGAAAATAATACACCCTTCCTTCATGTTTAACTTTAATCTCTGGAAGACATTCTGCAATTATATATTTAAACACGAGTTTATTCCACTACTTCCGTTCTGCTGAAGACATTACACATTATGATCACTCCTTCTGCTGAAAACCCACATTCAAAATTCTCTCCAGTGCTTTCTCTTTGCAACACTGTCCTCCATGTCATCAATATGTTTTTAGCAGTGACTTTTCTCTATTCTATTTACAATTTAACTTCATTTCTATAGTTGATTTCTCTTCCATTTTTCCCTAAGAGCTGCATACTCCATTTTCTATTATTTCACCATTTTCCTCGAGCTATTAGCGCTCCTTTGTGTTCTTATTTTATATTAAAAACTGTTTCAAAATTACTTTGTAAAATTTATCACAATATGCTCACAATAAACAATTTTCATTTCTGTTATGTCAACTGACAGTCATGCTTTATTTGCTATTTTTATTCATTGTTTTCTTTGTTTTATGGTATCACTTTTTAAATAAGGTACCAATTGCTCTTTGGTTATTACTCATCTAGTAATTTTTTTCGGAACCACATGTTTTCAGGAAGCTTATATAGGAGGGAACTACTAGTCTCTCTAGAGGTTTATTATAAACAAGAGGTGGTAGTTTTATACTCAGAGCTCTGAGTTCTCAGCACATCATTCTTCTCTCATGGTCTCTCCTCTGCTCATCTGACATCCTGCAAGCCAACCTTCTTCCAGGTTTAGAGTCTACAATTGCTGATCTCTCTCATGTTACAGGAGAGGAATTACATTTTTATTTATTGTTTTCTTTCATGTTTAATCCTCAAAAGGAAAATATTATCTTCACATTTCACATTTCAAATCAGAAATGCCCATTTGCCCACTTTTGTTAGTCAAGTCCAAAGATCATTCTCCATCACCATCACAATCAGCTCTGAGAATAATCTTGCCCTACTCACTACTAGTGACCCCTGTGTTTTACTTTCTAACATAGACATTCAATAAATTGAGATGTTTATTTTGCATTAAACCAAAGAACCATCTGAGTGGTATTATAACATCTGGAAAAATTCCTTTTCATCAACAGGCTTTATTTTTCCATACCTGCATTGAAGGAATGTCTCCCATGGGAATGTCAAACTTACCAAATTCTCTGAGAAGCTGAGGGCAGCCTTCTGGTAAACTCCTTCTGGCAAAGAGTTTACCTGCCGAAGTTCTGAGACTCAATGCATGTTCCATTTTTTCCCCTTATATTTCTTGAGGACTTTGTTTTCTATATTTTACTTAATTGATGTAAAAATGATATTCCAACAAACATGACAAAATCTCTTTCCAAAAAGACTAGGTAGAAATAAGTTAGTTGAAGTTTCTTGAAGATGATATTTCACGGGGCTATGGCCATCTGGTATTAATAGTTACTGATTATCAGTAATACTTTGTGTTCTATCAAGTGCCACTGAGATTTCTTGTCTTCCATCCTTGCTTAAAGACTTAACAGTCAGTTGTGGATGAAAATAATATAGCAAGAGCAGGTTTTATCTGACATATTCTGCAACTCCTCCCTCAATAAAGTGTCATCTTTTCACCATTGTCAAGTCAAAATAAAGAGAAGCAGACTTATACAAAATTTAAGATCATATTTAGATTTCAAAACTTGGTATTCAAGATTTTGGATAAGCTAGTTATCAAACCAATATTCTTTTCTAACATTTTCTTACATATTCAAAGATCTCCTACATCTGCAATACTTATTAAATTATATTCCATATAACCCACATTCCATATATACCATAGCTTTCCATATCTACATCCTTAGTCTTTATTTCTGCAATTCCTTCTACCTAGAATTTTTGGTTTTATTTTTTGCTAGAGTTGGTTTTGTCATCATCCAAGCTATCTTTCCTGGTATAATTTAAATAACACCATGCTCCTGAAACCTTTCTAAGTGATATCAAATAGATGTGACATTTTCCCCCTCCGCCAAGCTCTTATAATGTATCTCTTTCCTACAGAATCTTGTGCCATTGTTTGCAGTTACTTGTAAATTTGTATCATGCTTCTACTTGAAGGAAACATCTATAACCTTATCTTTAGACCCAGAAGGTTGCTCTACATGTAGTATATGCTTAACAAACTAAGTTAAAAGCTACAAGAATAATGTTATAATTATTAGTCTCATTCTAGTCTTTTAGGTAACATGCATTCCAAAATGATGGAAACAATTGGAAAGCAAGGAATTTCTTTCATCATTTTCTATGTGTTAGTCACTATTCTAAGCACAAAATTGTGCTGGAAATATTCCAAAGCATATATACACATCAAAACATTCCCATTTCTCAAAAATTGCCATCCTCACAAAGGGTCGAGTCTATGACAGTCTTGTTTACAGAACTTCACCCTTCACCCTAGCTACAACTGATTGGCCAGAGGCAAACAGACCCAAGTTAGGCCAGTTTTACTGTGTCATGGTTATAAAGGTCTGGAGCACTGAGAGTCCATTCCACACACAGAAAATCAGAAAAGATCTGTCTGTAGTAAAACTAAATGAACATATTTTTAAACTTCACTTGGCAACCTACCACCCAGCTGTCCTCACCCCTTTCAAATTCCATAATGTTTTCCAGTATTCCTTGTCCTCCCTTCTCCTCCCAACTGTTCTCCCAGTAAGTAGATGCTTATTAATATATTATGTTGATCTGTGTACCCATCTCTTTACTTCATTGTCTCCTTCCAAATTATGCCTTTGATTTTCCCTAATGGACAAACTGAAAAAATATGATTATACAATCCTTCTTTGGTTTCTCTAACCAAAAAAATGTTATTTTAAACAAATTTGTTCACCTCCAAAATGGCATAAACTGGTGATATTCTATTACAAGTTCAGACCTATCATCTCTACATGTGAATCATAGACAGATGTTATTGGCTCTTAAAGAACATTTCCAAGATTCCAAGAGAGTTAAAGCTTTGACCAAAGCTACTAGGGTCATCTAGGAAGAATGGTGGATAGTCTAAGAACCTGAGTCCTAAAATGATAAAGTAAATTTAGCTTTTATGACAGGTGTGGTATTGATTTTAATATGAAAGTAATTTGGAAGAACACTGCTTTAATGTTTTATTATTATAGCTATTACATTTTGTTGAAATATTAATCAGTAAAATAGTGACACATTATCTTGAGTATATCCCAGATGGCATTCATGCTACTCAAATCCCTGTATACAGATTATCTCAATTCACACTAAGACAATTGTGGAATCAAGAATTTTTTCCTCCCAGAGTATCTGAAAAGAGGAGGAACAGATATAATACAGGTCCTGCATACTGCTAGATGACACTCTAGTTTTAGCGGGCAAGATTATCCCACAAAGATGAACATCAATAATAGACTAGGGCTTTTAGTAATGATTATTGCGAGTGATGTATGGACTGAAAAAAATCAACATTATATTACTTAGTATAAAGAAATGTTATTATAAGAGGCATTAGAGATTAATGCTAATATTTCTTTTCTTTGGGAATATTTTGCATGTCTAGGATATTTGGGAATGCAGAGGTAAAAAGAATTCAGTCATTAATTAGATTTTATATAAATAATGTGTTAGTTGGTCATAGGCCTGTGTGTTTCTAGTTCTCTGTGTTATTGCTACTCAATATAGCTATATTGCAGAGGTTATAATTACTGTTGCTATTATGTATACTGCAAACACCTGTAATATAACATCATTCCATAGCCTGAATAACTTATGGAGGAGAGCTAACAGTCCTCACAAGGAGGCGGCATCACACTAGGAAAGTGTTAATAGATAAAAACTGCAATTCGCTGAAATCAGTATGATATCTTTATTATACCTTCTGAGCTCAATTGGGCCAATTCTGACACTCTAAATTGCTATAATTTAGAGCTCTCCAGTTTTGTTATTAAATAAAAGCCTAAAATTTTATATATTTGCAAAGAACTGATAACTTTTATAATATTTTTAGTAATTAGTTATAATTATATGTGGCACTATGGTATCATTCCCTTTTCTAAAGACTAAGGAGAATAGGTAGGCTTTCCAAAGGTAGATAAAGTAAAAAGTAGGGAGGAATCAGGTAATAAGAGCCTGGAGATAGGGGTGGGAAGTCAGCTTGTGCACAGGGAGTGGCAAAACTCATTTTATAAAAAGAACTTAAAATATAAGGGAAAGCTAGAGATAAACCTGGGAAGACAGATTGGCTTCAAATTGCAGAAGTCTTTGAACGACAGGCTGAAGAAATTGTATTTTATTCTGTAAGCAATGAGGAGATTGTGAAAGTTAAAAGCAGTGTAATGATATAATAGGAGCCGTCTTCAAACTCCAGAAACAAAACTGAGTCATCGGGAAGACAGAGGGTCTAAAGGCAAGAAAATCACTTAGCAAAGAGTTGCACAGTACTAAATGTATCATAAATAAAATACTTTAACAACAAATGCCTGTAGTTTTCATATTGTTATAAGGACACAGGTCACTCATGATTTGGGATGTGGCATGATTACTTCCAAATGTCCACTTAAAATATTTAGTTAGGGTAGTGATAATATATTAATTATTCACTGTTCTCTCCGCACTTATCACCTTATATGCATTTACAATACATTCATAATATAAGTATATAGAAAATATTTAACAAAAAACATAAACCTAAAATATAACTGCCCAAGATATATTCTCTTCACTTATGTATTATCTGCAGCTACTTTCAAACTACAATGAGGAACTCGAGTAGTTTGCAACAGAGACCACACAGTACTGTAGACTGTTTGCTAAGCCTCGTGCAGACAGCTGTCTGCTCCGGGTGGGACCGTCTGTGTGAATCTTCGAACGATCTCTAGAAATGCCTTACCATTTCTTGTAGGTTTCCTCCTGCCCCTCTAGATTACTGCTGCCTTTTCACCTATTTTCAGAGCAGCAGCAATATACTGTTCTAGAGAACACCGGCCGTCATATCAGCTAGGACTGACCAACATTGCTTTGGTTACCTGTGAACATAAATCAAAAGATGTAAGGTAGATCTAGGTACAATAGTGAAGCATCCAGAACAATTTAACGGAATTAGACAATAAGCTGTCAAGGACCCGTTTCTACATAGCTCTCTTCCACAGCCCGCCTGCTCCAGAAGAATTGTACTGCATAAAAATATAATAGCAAATGCTTCAATGATGAATAGGAATGAAAATGGTAATACTTATGTTTCTACCCTTCTCACTTAATTACAGAAAAAGACAAAAGAAAAAGAAATATGTGGTCAAGGGAATTGCAGTTTTGTCACGGGTCGCTAATAAATGTCCCAATGAAATCAATGTTTTATTATGGAGTCTTGGGAGCTGCAGCAGTTTTCCCTTCTGCAAAATGAAGAAGCAAGCATTATACCCTCATCAAACCTAAACTGACATGCAGACAGCCCTATATTGCCATAAAATAGGCAGGTGTTTTTTGACAGTGCACTGTCATTGATAAACTCCTAATATCTTCCATAATTCTGTTCAAAAGGTTATCTTCATTTCTCGCATGCTTGCAAAAGAGATCTGTGGAATGAAAATGTTCTCAGCGATGCAAGTAAGCCAGTGAAGAAAAATAGTCCTTCTTTTAGTGTCTCAACAGTCTATCAATGTGGTGTGCTTCAGTTTGAAACTATAATCTGAATGAACAGCAATAAACAGAACACAGAGCAAGCAGAATGACAGCCAAAATGTGGCAAATGCATTTTTGGAACACTCAGAATGCGGTACAAATACAGGGTAAAAAATGAATGGCTGTTCTAGTGTGTCTTTGAAAGTTCTTAGTATCCTTTTCATGACACAACAAAAGCAAAACTTAAGCCAATGCATTTCATTGAACTTTTAAAGCAAACAGCCGACAGCTAGATTACCTTGATTTGCAGAGAACTGTCACCTAACACTGTTTATGGCATGTTCCATGCTTTGGTCACAGCGCTGTGGATCCGCATGCAGGATCCAGAGATCAAATGAACTCCTGCTCCTACCAGGGTCCAAGAAGATCCAAGAAGAAAGGCATATAGCCGAAGATGGTAATGTGAACATAGATATTAAAAAATAAAACACTTTCACTCAGAGGGGAAATAGTTCAGATGGTTGTTAAGCGCATCAGCTGTTCAGAGAAAACAATGAATCTGCTGGTTATTTTCTCTGGTATGTGACAGACTTAATTCAAAGAGAGATGATAATGCCTACTGTTGTGCTCCAGTTAGTATAAGATATAGCTTCCCCTCAAACACTTGATGAGCACTCTGCATACCAAGGCATCCAGTTGGAGTGAAGAGAGAGCATAGGCGTCAAAGGCAAGCAAGTAAGTTTGGAATTCCAGGCACTCTATTTCTATTTATTCCATATATGGACCTTGGAGCAGTCACTTCCCTTTCTCAACCTGAGTCCTCCCACTTGGCATAGGAACACCTCACAGAATCATTATAAAAATTAAACAGTATATTTAAAGTAATCAACTGGCTCTTCGTACTATATTACTAATCTACTTTTTGGCCTTTTGATCTATTTAGATAGGTGAGAATGCAAATATTAGGGTTATTTTTTCCTGTGCATGTTATATATTAATTTAGACACAGACCTAGGAAAGCGACTCCCCACAGCATGCTCTGGGGTTTTTCTGCTCTACCATTACGATGACATCTTTAGAATGGCTGTGGAATAGACTGTATTATAAGGAACCTCAGCAGGCAGATTTCCACTTAGTTACCCAGGAATTCACAACATGGTCCTTTGTGTTTATTGTGTCAAAACTTGGTGATCTGTAGAGAGACAAAGGAGTTTTCATCCAAATCTGCATACTATCACGAAGAATATCAAAGATGAAAAAAGAATATGGACAGATACCAACAAGAGTGGAGGCAAATCCCTAAAGTTCCAGCAGGCTAAAATATATACAGAACCAGCATCAGGAGAAGATGTCATCAGGAAATGAATATTTCAAAAAAGGAAGTAAAAGAAACATAGCTAATTGAATTCAAGGACAGGGCAGTGGGGTTTAATAAAGATGAAATAGAAAGAAAAAGGATGATTATTCTAAAGAGGCAGAAATAAAATTGCTTAAAATCTTCTGCCAGAGGCAGCATCTCTATAAAAAGTTCATTCCCTTAGACTTAGAAAATCCTCTCACTCATATTGTCTGGACTCCTTGGAAGCACACAGTGCTCTGAACACAGCGTTTAGAACTCCATTAGTCACTACTCTAGCCCTGGAGGAAACTTAATATAGGGAATTGTTACCCAGTAATAAGAAAGTTAAGAAGTCAAAGATGGGAGGAAGGAGCAAACTAAAGAACAGGAACTGCGAAAAGATCAGCTTCCTACAACTGGATCCTCACAACAGGAGAGGTGACATGGCCAGAATGCAGAAGAAAAAGCCATTCAGCAGGGACTGGAGTCATCACAGCCAGAAAACATCAAAGTCAAGGAGAAGGGACTGACTCATAGGAGCTGGAGCCACAGAAGCGTGGTGGCTGCTGCTGGGGACACCTCCTGAGGTAACGTGTTAGAGTAAGAAGCATCTTGAGTTGTTCCTTGCTCTCCCTTCCCATCTCCCTTCACTGTGTCCAGTTGACCAAAACCAGAAACCAACAGGCTCAGGAAATTACAAAAAAAAAATAAATAATATTAAAAAACACAGCCTTTCCAGGTCCTCCCACAGAGAAAGAAAGCCTCCAAGGGGAAACTGAGGGATGAATGTGAGCACGGACCAGCATAGCAGGCGAAATTTCCTGTATCCAGTGTTCTCTCCTCTCAGTCTCATCTCTTTTTTTCCTCCCTTCGTTTGCAGTTAATTCCCTTCATCCCATTTCCTCTCCCCTCTCCCATCACTTTGGTGTCCCCTGATTTTGCCTTTTTGTCTCCCACCACTAAGAATCCATAATTGTTTACAGTAGTTTTCTCTCTCTCTCTCTCTCTCTCTCTCTCTCTCTCTCTCTCTCTCTCTCTCTCTCTCTCTCTCTGTCTCTCTCTCTCCTCCCTCCCCTATTCTTTTCTATGGAAATATTTTATTCATTTAGGGTCCTTATTTCTAGTTGTATGAAGTCATTAAATATTATATCTGAAAACATTTACACTTACTTTCAACATATAAATAAATTAAATTCTAGAGATACATCTGTATGCTATGAAATATTCTGGCTACCGGGAGCAGCTTACAAAGCCATGAGCAGCTTATATCCCTTGCTTACTCTTGACAGCATTCTTATTTTTCATAGCAATCATTGTAAAAGTGTGTGTTTCCACCTGTTATTTTCTCTCTCTGCCTCTTGGAAAAAGAGGATTATGCAGAGTTTCCTATCAACCTCTCCTCTCCCAGGCAGCAAAGCATGGAGCCACGACAAGTCCTTGCAATTGACCATCGTTCCAAATTCACTCACAAAGAGAGGGTATCCGGTTTGAACATTTCACACTGAATGTCATCAAATCTTACATAGATTACAAAAGTGTCCCTTAACAAATTAGTTTTAATATTCAGAGTTATATTTTGATACTTTTGAAATTAATACCATAATTAGTGACTATAAAATCAGTCTTCAATGTGCTATTACAGATTATTATTATAGTCTGCATTATTATAGTTGTAGTAATATAGTAAACAGTTACATAATGGAATATTTTTGTATCATTCAAGCTTTTCGTTTGTTCTAATAATGACGCAAATGAAAAGACTTTCAAAAATGTGTATATATAAAAAATTGAATTTTCTTTTGTTGGAGACTATAACACATTATGGAATACTATAGAATAATCACAGATTCAACACTAAATAAAATTAAAAATTAAACCTCTCTAAAGAAATAATCAGATAAATGGTTTAGGCAATGGTAACCAGGTGTTTTAATGAGAACTTCCACATATAAAATCCAATTAATTTTGGTTCCTTAATTGGACCTCATTTCACACCTACCCATGAATAATCTGCAAATTACACTAAAAAAGCAACGTGAGCACTTTCCTTTGGTCTACTAGTGACAACAGAACTGAAATTCTCCGGCAAAGTTCTCTACACACACTGGAGAAAAAGACATGTCATCGTGCTAAGGCACTTGCTGCTGAAATGTACCATTATCTTTAGCTATTCGAGCCCTGTGGTCTCTGGCATGGCCAGTCTGAGGGAAAAATGCCTGTTCTACTGGAAAAGACCCAGGCTGCTTTGTTGTCAGAGAATTTGCGATGACTGCGCAGCGGCAGGCAACGTCAGAGAAAGTAGAGGCTTGTGGTGTCAGCGCCAGGTTCTGTCAGGCATGGACTTTCTTTTGCCTCCATATTAACCACCAGGTTCTTTTAATTTGGAACCCTGCATACTTCCTTTTCATTGAAGATAAACAAAAGCAGCAGCATCTGTCTTTCAGGGACATTAGAGGTAATCATTACAGCTTTAACCTCATTGTATCGACCCAGACTAAATAGCAGGCAGCGGAGCTTCCCATAAAGCCGGTTCCCTACCTGACTGTCTCTCCTGGGATTTCTGTGAGGTCCTTAAAGCCCCGTAAGAAAGTCTTTCTGCCTAACCCAGGAGTCATCTCTACTGAAACAAAGGCACCTGGATGATAAACTCATCTTCTCAACTTGTTTCTTGGTATCAACTCTTCAGTTTCATCAAATACTGCCTTTTCAATAAATCATCCTCAATAGCATACACATTTATACTATACATCTGTACTATAAAAATAAAAAGATTTTCTCTTATCTTTAAACCTCCTCTAATATCCCTTCTCTAGTTCCTTTCCTGCATATAATTCTTGAGAGAACTGCCCTCACTTTTGAATATATTTTCAACCCACTCCAGCTGGGATGCCATCTCCACATTATTGAAAATTCTCAGTGCAAGGTTGTTTCTGACCTCCATTTTGTTCAATTAAGTGAGGGACCCTGTCATTTGATGTCCCATTGAATGCAGTTAGACATTTCTTTATTGAATGTCTCTGTTCACTGGACTTCTGTGACCACTTTAATCTGATTTTCTTTTAGCTCTCCTGGCCTCTACTTCCCAGGCACTTGTGCTCGCTTAACTTTGGGCTGGCCGTGGTTCATCTTCTTCTCCTTATCCTCTCCCCATAAGTAATATCATCCGTTCTTAGAGCATTAAATGTCATCTCCATGTGGACAGTGCCCAGATTCCCATGTTCCCAGATCCAGATCACAAATACCATGCCTAGAAGGTACCACATTAGACTGAATTGTCCCCCAACTTACAACCATTAAATTGACTCACTGAACACCAAATAAAATCCAAACCCCCTACCTGAGTCCTGCCTCCCATTATGATTAACCTCATGTTTGTCCTATAACTGTTCTACCCTGTTCCCCAACCACAATGAGTTCCTTTCAGCTCTTTAGGCACATGACGATTTGTCCTGCTTTCAACCTTTGTACACGCTCTGCCCCGAGATGTGCTTTTTTTCCTGTCCCTTGAATGACTCCCTTCTTTCTCTTCTGGACCAAGTGGAAATATCTCTTTAGAGAAATCATCCCCAATCACTTACAATATTGTTCCATTAGAAATTTAGTTCTAAATAACTTATTGCCACTGCTTTTGTACACAGCCTGGGAGTTAAATCCTATTTCTTATTACATAGAGTTCCAGAAGTTAACAAATGTACTCACCACCACTGCCATTCTTGCTTCTCTCTTCCTTTGTCCTCCCCCCACCCCCACAAGTCTTTCTTGCTGTTAAAATATGCTCTCAGAGCAAACATACTCGGTGTTATAGCTTACTATTTCTTTCAAAACAAAAAAGAAGGCATGCTCTGGTGGAGTATTGGTTAGGTCAACCACCTCTGAAGGACACAGGCCATATATCCTTGGGTTCGAATCCTGGGCCAGGAGAAACAACCAGTATGAACAACTAATTGAAAAATAAAGTGCTTCTTCCTTCTTTCTCTTCTTGCCTGCTTATCTACTACTACCTTCATTCCTGCCTGTACTTTCCTTTAAAAAGCAAGAAAGGAAGGAAGGAAGGAAGGAAGAAAGAAAGCTAGCTTCATCTCTAATTACAAACATGTGCCCCACATAAGATGAAAATATTTATGAAAAGTGGAAGGTATCCTGTTTGATCCTTAGGCCCTTCCCAATGCCTAGGAAAGTACGTTGTTAGGATTCCACTTATTTCACTTCCCGTTGTATCACAGACAATATCAAGAGAGTATTTTTATAAAGTCATATCATTGTCACCATGTTATTGCAGTTTTCCTGAACTACTCAATGGAAATATCACAATTCTCAGATGTACTTACTAAAGCTATCTGGCACGAAGCAGACTAGTAGATGAACAAAATATAATTTCTGCTTGAAAATATGAGAACCAACATGCTCTTCTTTGCCCATACCCAAGGCCAGAGTATGGTCTCACTGCTGAATGCCATGTCACAGGGAAGCAGACAAGCAGTTCCCATAGACCAAAATATATATTAGGCTGGGAAGAACATACCAGCAGTCACCCATGTAGAGATTTCACTGGTTTGACATCTTGTCCTGAAAGAGACATCAAAAAGATTTAGGCACAAATATATTTCAATTTTAATTATGTTTTTAATTGTATACTTTATTAGATTCTGAAGCTAACAGGCCGAATATCTAGGCAATAATCCAAGATTATAAGTCAAATCACTTTGGGAAATATTTAATTTATATAAATTGAAGCAACACCAATTTTCAGACACAAATATTCCTGATACCTATTCTCAGCCACAGTGATTCCATATGAATGATCCCCATTGTCTGAAATGTGAGTTGTTACATGGCCAATACCTGCAGCCAACACTTGCCTCCAAATCAATAAAAAGCTACTGTTCCATGAATTATTTTTTATATCACATGTTATCCCTGTACCTTCACAAGTGATTTGAACTCCCATTTAGAACAAAACAGCGATTTCTACCGAGATCGACAATGCTATGACATGACAAATTGCGTTGTCTTTAATTAAGTCATCAGAATTTACTTTAGGGCTTCTTATATACCATTTCTTGAGAGCAGCTTTGCAGAGGAAATTGCATTTGCTAGTAAAATTAGTCTTTTGCTAAAAGCATGAGGAATTTGTTTCAAAAGAGATACACTGGACAATCAGAGGCACATAATGAGCTCAGTCACATTGTCTACCCAGCTGCTGTGAGGAAACATGCCCCCCACACACACTCCCCCGCCCCCTGATGGAGCCCACTTAGAGGCTTGCTGCCAACACAGCGCAGCTACACGGCCAGGATGGCAGCAGCCCGCCACAGGGGACTGCACACAGTAGGCACTAAGTCACATGGTTTCTGCAGCCAAATTACAGTAAACACTAGGAGTCACACAGCAGCAGAGATACAATTTTAAAGATGTCATTCCAACCAGAGTCATGTTAAGCTGCTGGACTCCAGGATGCTTGCAGTGAAATTGGTTGTCCTCTAAATGGTTTCTTCTAAAATGTAATTGCTTTGTTCTGGGTTCAGAAAGGCATGGCAGGGAAGGCATGATTTCCATCTCCTACTGCTGCCACAGACTCCAACGGCAAATACAAGGACTGGTAAAACAATAAAGTCGTCGTCTTTTATCTCAATGCCAGATAGATTTGCTTTCCTTGGCTTCCAGACAGAATTCACTTATTATAATTATCTTCTGAGCTGGCAGTGGTCACTAACTAAAAGTTTATAAATGTTCCAGTGAAGCCCTGTTGAGCTGTCCCTTATGTCAAACTGGGCAGATGACTCCCTCCCTCGCCACTGCAGTGCTATTTCATTCACACAGAGGAAAGTCCACGGGTGATGGGAAGCATGGTGGGAAAGGAACAGCAGTGGAAACTAGCATACTGCAAAGCACACGTGAAATTCCCCTTCGGCATATTTCATAAAACCTAAGTTGACATTTTAAACCTAAATAGTGTTGTACTAAATACTGGATTAAAAAGAGCACTGGGTACTTAGCCATATGAGTGTGATTGCAACATGTAATTTAACTATTCTATTGTATTATTAGCCATGTGAAATTCATGTCAACATAAATATTTATACTGAGAAGCCTCTCAACATCTATAGTGCCATCTGTAACACTTTTTATTCTGTGTTTCCAATAACATACTCCCTCATTTTGCCTGAATTTATCCATGTTTCCTTGCTTTATTCTTTTATAAAAATCCTTTCATCGGAGAAGTAGAATCAAATCAAATGTCTACATATATTGAAGACACTGTACTTTCAATACAGTAATTTTATGACAAAATTAATTTTAGAGGGGAATCAATATATAACAGATTTGAATTCATTTATATACACACTGTTTGTGTTCAGACCATTAAAATGAGTCAAGTCTTTCAAATTAGGAGTTTCTCAGTGTGTCTCCTGCCTTAAGGAACATTAAACCCAACACAGGCTTTTCATGCTTTTGTCTTAATTTAGATTTTTACCTTTACACAATAGTTGGAAAAATATCTTACCATGCATTTTCACTTCACAAATTGATATCTTGTACATCTTTTAACTGTCCATGTTCACACAACTGAGTGAAGAATCCTGGACCTATGATAGTGTCTCAACTGCTTTGAATAATAAGTTTTCCAATCCAAGTGTCCTGAGTTAGCATTGATTCTCCAATTCTTTTGCAGGTACATTAAGGGAAAACATTTTTATACCCTCCCCCTGCCCCACCCAGAAACAGTATCTTCTGCACTTTCTAATTGATGAGCCAACTGCTGAAACTGAGGTATAGCTGTTGCAGTGAAGATACCTTCAGTAAAGGGCAGAGGCAGAAAGAGATGGAAGAGAAAGAAAAAGTATCGGAGACCTATACTCCTGAGATCAGAAGTCTCTAGTCCTTAGGTGGGGCTCACAAATGTAGGGTTTAAATACTTATCAGCCGTAATACTCATGGCAACCCCACCGTGCAGGCTGCAAGACAGCAGTGCTAGAACAGACAACGTGGTGAGCTGTGCTCAAGCAGAGCACCCAGCCCCCATCAAACAGCAGCCCTCGGGAGAATTCCAGTAAGCATGAAAGAGAATCAGGAATTCTAAGCCAATGACAGATCATGGAAATTAGCTGAGAGAAGTTACAAGCTGGCAGATTTTGTGGCTTTGTAGCTACAATGAAGGGATGCCCTAGGAGGAGGCAGAAAATGGCCCATGGGACTAGGAAAACAGTGGTAGCTATGACTTTTCCATGATGACAGTGTGGAGGACTGGCCACACTCCAGGCCCAATCATATCCATGTCTAAGAGCCTGTTGTAAGTCATGAATTTCAGGAAATGCATGGTCTCTCTGGTGTCCCTTTTACAACCCAGAACTAATTCCAAGCAGAAGAAGAGAGAAATCTGACCTCAGAGAATATACCAATAATGGACATTTTTCTTTGTTTTTTTAACTTCTCTGAAATTTAAATCGAAGGCATTCCTTCTCAAATATGAAAGATTAAAATGTTGAATTCTTGAAGGAATAATAACTCTTCGAGAGCACACTGGAAAACATACTGTTTCCAAATTTCTTGACCTAAACCATACTTTCTTGCTGTTTGAAGAAATATTCAGATTTCTAGTTGACTTCTATAAAGCAAGTGTCCAGCAATACCTCATTTTAGACTACTCAGGCACGTGATATGCTTTCTTGTTCTCCAAACTTGCCATGAAAATCAATGTTCTAGTGCTGGAGTGTGAAAGCAGGGAGGTATATTTGCCACCCCAATATTGCAACATGTCTCCCTCAGCCTTACAAAATAACTTGTTTAAAAAACCCGTAAGTGGAAATGGAGGTTTGGGGAAATATAACTCATCCATAGATAATGTAATACAAAATATGACAGTGAAACATAAGTCATGGTTCTTTATTTTTTCCTGCCAAATTGTAAACTTTATAATATTTTTATCAAGAGAAGTAAAAATTGGAGTCAACCCGTGATTGCCATCTTGTGGAGATATCCAATACTATCATGTCAGAAGTCAGAATTTGTCCCTCAGGTGTTTGAATAAAAATGCCTCTGGAGATTCCTCAGGCACTCCTTCCATTATTTAATGATCTTTGCTGCAAATAAGCTCTGCCTCACAGCTGACCTAAATCCCCTGGGTTATCACCTGTAGATATGGTGTAGAGCTGCCACCATTTATTGAGCTATAATACTTTACATACTCAGTCAAGCTACTAAATCATGCCTGTGACTACTTTTCCAGGTTAAAAACTTCCACATTATCTGATATTTTCATCAAATTTTTATGTTTCAATTCTTAGCAAGTTTCCAAATTTCATAAAACTTGATTTCTCTATGTTTTGGGGCTTTTTCTTTGTTTACTCACTTGATGTACAGTTTTTAAGGCATTTGAATAGCCCAGAGCTATCTTCTTATAGGAACACCTGAGATTTTCCGCAGGGACAAGACTGAGTCTGAGGGTTGTACAGCATAAATCTTTCCTAAAGAACCTTCAAGAGTCCTTGAAGAGCCCTTGTGCTCCAGCACCTAGGCCAGTTGCCAAGGGAAACGGATCACAATGTGGACACTCCAAAATCACACCCACACACACAGTTAAATCCAACAAAATCAAATCCATCATGATTGCACTATGAAAAGATTTTTGAATTTTCAAAATATTGAGCAATTTCTCCACTTTGTGATTACCACGTGCTATCTCGAATTTCTCTTTTAGGACAAGAGGTTTCCCTTACACACATTCTCCACAAATGGTCAGTTAGCAAATCCTGTAAGTTTTACTTGCAAAGTCAACTATGACCATTCCACTAATATTTGGAGGAAAAAAAATTTAAAAAAAAAAAAAAAAAAACAGCCCCTTGGATTCTGATAACAGAATAGTGGTGACCACAGGGAAAGCGGGATCTAGGGTAATGAAATGGGTAACAGGCATCACTTCAATGGCAGAAGATGGAAACAAGATGGTGGTAGGAATGGTGCGATATACACAGATGCCAAAATGTGAAACTGCACATCTGAAACTTAGTGTTATAAACCATTGCCTCAGTAAAAATAAAAGTTTTTTAAAAATATGACCATGTATCACCACTTCCAAAACCCAAAAACTGAGTTCAAATTAACACAATCTTTTACTTGGACTTTTTCAGTAACCTTCAAGATGATGTCCCAGGTACTAACCAGGCACCCCACATTCTCAACACAGAAACCAGAATCACATAGCTAATACATGCTCATATACTGGCACTCCCTCCCTGGCTCACAATTCTCTCAGGACCCCTTTCACTCAGAATATAAATCAAAATTCTTGCCACGGCAGATTAGGAACCTGAGAAAATGGCCCGTTCTCTCAACTTCATCTCCTACACTCCTTCCTGAGTTCACTCTGCCCCAAACACTGACTTCCTGATTTCTCTTCACACAATCAAAACTACTCCTGCCATGGGGCCTTTTTACACTGTCCTCTTTATGTGGAAAGCTCTTTTCCCAAGTATCTTCATAATTCATTCCCTCATAACCTTCAAATCTTTTTTCAAAAGTCACCTTTTCTGTAAGGCTTCTTCCTGGAATTCCTACATAAAATTCCATTCCTTCTCCTTATATCTTCCTTTCCTATCTTGACCCCTTAACAGTCACATCTTACTAGCAAATATATTTCTTGTTTTTCTTGTTTATAGTCTGTATTAGTTTTCTGTTGTTAGTATAGTAAGTCACCACAAATGTAAAAGGTTAAAGCAATATAACATTTATTACCTCACAGTTCTGTAGATTTTAAGTCCTATAAGCTTGATTAGTTTCTTTGTTTCAGGTCTCACAAAGTTGAAATCAAGGTGTTGGTAGAGGGGTTCTTAGTAGTAGACTTGAAGAATCTGCTTCCAGGTGTGATCTGGTGGTCTAGTGGGTTAAACAGGGTGCTGTCCACATGTACCCCAAGGTCCCCAGTTCAAGACCCAGGGCTGGGGAAGCAATCAATGATGAAAAACTGAATAAAATAAATTAAGTGCTTTTACTTCCTCTCTCTTCCTGCGTGCTTGCCTTCATTCCTGCCAGTACCCACCCTTTAAAAAGAAAAAAAAAAAAAAAACTGCTTCCAAATTAATTTAAGTTATAGGCATAATTTGTTTCCACAGGGTTGTAGTCAAATTCCCCATTTTCTTTCTTGTGGGCAGGTGGGGGTTTTTCTTAGCTTCTAAGGGCTGCCTGTGTGTCCCTTACCTCATGACCCCATGAGGTCGTATTCAAAGATATCCTGGAAAGTCTAACCCTTTTCAAGTGTCAACTTCTTTACCCCTTCAGCTTCATCACCCCTGTTTCCTCTTCCATCACATCTCTTTAACTTCAGCTGAAGAAATTTGTCTGCTTCTCAAAGCTCAAGTGATTAGGCAAGTACACTTTGATAACCCAGGATACCCTCCCTATTTTTAGATTCTTAAACTTATATTAGCAAAGTCCCTCCATAGCAGTATCTAGATTAGTATTGATTGAAAAATCAGGTGACAGAAATCTTGGGTGGCCATCTTTAGAATTTTGCCTACCACACTGTCAGAAATCCCAGTAGTATATAAGTTGCATGAGGGAAGGAATTTTTCAATTTTATGAAATGCTGCATCATGCAAATGCAGTGCTTGAGACCAAACAGACAAACAACAAATAAATGTCAGATGACTGATTCTTAAAATAAAGACATGACCTTTGCAAAATATGTAAAATACATCTAATGTGCATGCATGAACACTTTTTTATGGGAACTATGTCCATACTGTTCAGCAAAAATTTTAAATGGTTATACTTCCCAGTTTTCCTGGAATAAACTTTATGCCTTTTTCACTGAGAATGATTGTTCATTGGACTCAATTACTTTCACAATGTTCACATTTGTGTGATAAATGTTATGACTATCCTAGATTCTCAAGGGTGTCCATGGTCAAACAAGAGTTTAAATTCTTCTGATGACTTCAAGCTTTTTATGCAGGACTATATTTAAATGTATACAAACAGAAGTCTCTATCTTTTTGTTTCTTATAAAATAAACATCCTTCTCTCTTGAAAACACATTTGAAGAACTTTAAAGTTAAGACAAAAACCATTAATTAGATCCTGACCCTCAAAATGCACCAATTAACTACCTCAGCAAAATATCATGCTGCCTCAAATTATAAATATGAGCTATAGCAGTGGGTATGAAAACAAATATGTGATGCTAAGAATTTAGCCACACTGCCTTCATTGTGATATTGGGTCCCACCTGTTCAGTGAGATAACAGAGCACTTTGTGCTCCCTAGCATTTCTTAGAAATATTTGCACTAGAGAATTCTTGGTTTAACAGATATTTATAATAATAATTCCTCAGTAATTTTTAACTGTGTTCACACCTTGGATATAATATGAATGATAAGAAAAATACAGGATGTTTAATAACTATAATTTAAAACTGAATACATAGAAAACATTTCAGTTGTCCTTGCTTTTACTTCTAATACAGTTGTATTTGGGTTAGATTAAGTTGATTAGGAAACACTGATTGTCATTGCTTTTCTTGTTTTCATTTTTGCTTTTATACAAATTTTGGGTTTCCTTTACTTTCTCTTGGCAAAATTTGATTATGGCTTGCAGCTTGGTCAACAAATTCATCTGCAAATTTAAGGCCATCATATGGCCTCTGTAGAGAAAATTGACTATCTGTATAAATGATTAAAGAGTTAAGGGATTTCGTATGTCTTATAAATCTTCCTGTCCCCCAAAACATGCTCCATTCAGAGAATTTTTTTAACTTCTGTTGAATACAAATAGTTTCTACTCGGTCACTCAAAATAAGGTATCTGTGTGTAGATTATGCTTTAGTTGTTTGTTTGTTTTTTTTAATTACATCTGCTGGCATTATAAAACATATCTCAAGCTATACTAAAAGAGCAAAATACCTCAGGAAGAATTCAGAATGAAATAAATATGTTCCTCACTTTAAGCACATGATTTCTATAAGACCTCCTTTTTTTCTTGGTTTTTTTCTTGGTTAGAGGTCCCTCTGACTTGGGGCCACTTGCTACCCCCTAACCCTTAATATACAGAAGCAATCCACATTCTATATTAAGGGATACACACGCGCGCACGCGCACACACACACACACACACACACACACACGGGGATGTGCAAATTCTCATTTCCTCATTTTCAGTGTTCTAAGGCTACAGTCCTAAATATCTCTAGTTATAACTGATCAGTCCCTGAAATTGAGAACCAAACTATATTTGAGGGGAAATTTTTTAAACCACAAATACTGTACAACATGAATCCCAAGACACAGGATTTTGAATGAGTTCAACTCACATATGGACAAGACAGCTTCGCAATCCACTGATATATAGTAGTTACTACCAGGTCCAGAGGTCTTTGAAGGTGAACCGAAGCAGCCTTAAAACACAAACAAACTGACAGAGAATAATTCAGAAAGTTTTCATATGTGCCTCAATACATATTCTTCAAAAGCAACCGCTGAAAGAATAATAATATCACAGGCAGAGGCAAAATGCTGTCTGTCTTGCAAACCATGGGTGGTGTCTCTGCTCCATGATGGTCTGCTGGCCAATCATCTCATCAGGAATGCAAAATCAGACCCAGCCCAACCCATCTTCCTCTTCTCTCTTTTTCTTCTCTACACTTACCTTGCTGTTGAATCATCGTAACATAAAATGAACCAGCATAACTATTTTCAAACGTATAATTCATCGCATTAAGTGCTTTCATATTGTTGTGCTACCATCATCACCATCCATCATGCAAAGCTAAAACTCTATACCTGTTAAACAATTGCTCCCCATCATACTTCCCACTTAGATCCACCCTTGAAAATGAAACTATTAAAAATCTCTGATTCCTTCTTAAATTGGGGGTGGAAAAAGATTGGTAGATAACATATCTCTAGTATGTAAACCTTTTCCAATTTATATTGGACTTTAAACAAAATTTTAATCTACCACAATAAAGTATCATATCAATTGGGACTATATTATTTGCCAATGGCAGAACCTTGACTCAAATTTTTAGTGCGTTAAGAATGGAGGAAAGAATTATGTCAAATGCTGGAAGTAACTGTGGAAAAGAGGAATACACCTGAGGCTTGGAAACAACAAATGTATTTCAAATATCTTTAAGACAATCTCTTGTAAGAAACTCTGCCATGTCTAATTTCTGCTTCTCTGCATGTGTTGCCTTCATTTTCCTCTAGAATAATGGCTGTCAGTGGAGAGTGGGGTAATATTGCTCCCCGAGGGCCGCCTGACACACCTGGAGACATTTCTGGTCATAACTGCGGCATGTTACTAGATTATACTAGAAAGCATAGATGCTATGAAATATCTGACAACGCACAGGACAGCTCCCAGATTGAAGAATTTTTCTGGTTCAATAGCACTAAGATTGGGATGCCTTTCTTTCTGCCCAATTCCTCCTTCCAGTAACAAAATCTTAGTTTCCAAACCACTACTTCGGAAACTTTAATAGGATCACCATTAGAAAAAAACTAAAATGTTCACTCTTAATTTCAATTTTTAAAGCTCTCCAGGAAAGACTAATTAAAACTTATTTGAGTCAATTGTCAATCAGCTAAGATCAGGATGGGAGGATCACAAGGAGGGAGTGCCTAGGATGGCCTGTAGAAGGTTCACTTTTGTATGGGAACCACCCTCAGGGGAACCCTCTAAGAGCTGGGTAGTTATTTCAAATGGTGTGTTCCACAAAGTAGAACTTCCTTGGCGCAACGATTTTTTTTAAGTCTTCATGTTTTTCCTTTCTGTAGAAAATTCTCTAAGATGGAAAAATCTATGACTAAAGTACTTGCTATCCTTGGGTGCTTTTTGTAACCAGCTAAAGTGTTTAATCATCTAATTTTAAGCAGAAATCATTTGCCTAAAACATAAATTAATTCCAGTAATGAGATATGCAAAAGAGAGGGGGGGAAGCATAGATATTTATAAGGTTCACTTTTGAAATTGGCAAAAATAATGAATCTTTATGTCTACAGTGATAAAGTTGGACTCCTCTCCTCTTAGTATCTCCATCTTCTGTTAGATTGCTTGCAGATCCGCTGAAATTAGATGTCAGTGTAAATTATGGTACAGGCCGACTTACTAGCCAAGGCTATGAAGGATAGAGGCATAAAAACAAGGTACTATTGAATGTAATTGCTTCTGATCTTAAAATTCTAAGTGACAAAATTGATGCTGATGTTGTATTTGCATCAGATAGTCCCTTTAATTGATACTGACTCACTTACGGACTTTTTTTTCGGAGTTTTTTTTTCTTTCTTCTTCTTCTTCTTTCTAAATGTTAAGTTCTAGAACAGGAAAGTCAGCAACTTACAATTTGAATATATCAAAGAGGAGAATGACAGTATGTGATTGTAAGTCAAGGAAGTGGAGATCTCCAAACCTCTTCCCATGGTCCTGTCTAAAGTGAGAAAATGAATCTGCATAAAGATTTGGAGATGATACTTAGAAGTTAGCACTTTCTTGAACCTTGCTAAATTAGAAAGAAAGCTCCATTTGCAAACATTTCTATTCTTGTCTATTTCAATAAGGAAAAAGATGAAAAAGCATGATCACACAGGGCTCCTGGAAGAAGAGATGCATGGGTCTGTCTGCTCATTTAAATACTTAACAAGCCACAGGGAAAAAAGAAGACATCCCTTTCCACTGCCCATAACATATGTCAGTAAGTCATAAAAATAAATCATATTATGGACGGCTTGTGAAGATTGCTCAGCCTCCTGTGAGACATTAGCGCTTGTTCTTAAGCCAAAAAAGCAAACAGTCCAACTGTCTATCTAATATTTGTTCTTCTCCTGCCATGAGAAAGTTTCCAGAAAACAGAGAGAATAATTAGTTCATCCTTACCCTATCTATATGGCAAAGTTATAATGTTCCTTATGTCTAGGTAATCATTTTGTTATCTTACAGAATTTCTTAGAATGAAAAAATAGTTCTATAATATATTTTGGTTTAACAAAAGTCTTAACATCTGAAACATTTCAGAAGCTGCCTTTATACTTTACATGAGTCAAATTAATTAATACTGACTGAAGACAAAGGTCTCTAGAAATCTAATACTGAGTATTAGGATTAAAGAAAAAAGTAAGATATGTTTCTGCTCTATTGTGCTGAAAGTAGACTAAAACAATAGAGCAATGTGTTTCCAAGTATTTCCTGAAAATCTGAGGAAATACTTTAGACTGGAGTATAGAGCCAAAGGCAGAATATGAGTCTTCTGTAAGAAATTAGAAACTTCATAGCAGTTGCTTTCTCCCAAATCTTCTCGATACTATAGCTCAATTTCAAGGAACCATGAGCCTGTTCCCAGCAAACTATGAGTTGTGCTAGGTGATTTGTGTTGCACATGGCACTTTTTACTGGGCCTCTCTTTCTGATGAAAGGTGGAGCCTAACAAAATTGTTTGGTTTGAGGAGACATCCATTACTGCCTGACACATAGCACCCTAAACACCATCCCACTCTGTCCCTACCCCCAATTATTTCTGTAGTCTATATGGTTAGAAATCAGCCCTTCTGACCACCACGCATCATCTGACTTCTCCTCCACTGACCCACTCTCCTGGGAATATGTTTAACATTTATTTAGTCCAGCCTTGAGCCTGACATTCCCGGCACAAAAGTTACTCCACAGCACCCACACCTGACAGGGTACTAAGTCAACAACTGGACGGAATCATTCATGTTTGCCCCAAGCACTATCTCAAATGCAGCTGGATCATGTAAAATCCTTTGACAATGAGGGCTCTGACTTCTGTGACAGGTGAAGCTTTACGAAACTTTCAAAGGTACCAGCAGTGACATCTCTCACAGATGGTAGTCCCTCTATAGACTGTTAGGCCTGGAAACTGGTTGCCACCTACCAGGGCCGGGTCTTGCCAACACTGGGAGGCTGGGTCATTAATATGCTGCAGTCTGGTCCTCTCCTGTGCCTGCTGCTCAGATATGTGCTGGCTTCCTGCTGCAGTGATGTCCTCCCCATGATCAGCAGAGGGGTGGTGCTGTGTTATGTACACACTAAAGCATGTCTTGTGTCTCTGATATTTTACTTACCAAGAAATGGCAAGGAAAGGCCCACAGCTGACAACTTAACTTTAACCTCACTACTGAACCTTGAGCATTATTATTACAGCAAACTGAGGTACTGACTCGCCACTAAGAGGATTCTCCCATGAAGTTCCACTGTCCCCAGTGCAAGCTGACTTCTGGTCGTTCCTGGGCCAGAATGCCATCCCTGAAAACCACATGGGAAACGTGGCTTCACCCGTAAGACTTGAAAACTAAAGTTCCATGGTTCACCCTGAATTCAATATTTTAAAGTAAAAATCAAAAACAAAAAAAGTCTCATTATTGTATACTGGGAGAGACATTGACAAAAAATGGAAGGCTCATAAGAAACCAACCAAAAGAAAGAAACCACCTAAGCAAAAGAGAAATCTGAACAAAAGTCTCAATGTAGGAAGAGTGAAATCTGAGCCCCCTTGAAAATGAGCATACTTAAACCAATGATATCCTCATAATATAGCTCTCTCACCCCTCTCTCTTCACCCCTTTCCCACTTCCTTCCCACCTCTCCCCTTCTCTCCTCCCCTCCATGTTCCTCCTCCCCCTACTTTAACCCAATTCTTATTCCAAATATGCCTGGTCTTTGTTTTCCTATTTTTTTTTTGTTTTTTCAAGTCATTCTTTTTCATACTCCAATGATAAAAAAATGCAAGCTCTGTCTTTTCCCCTTTTCTTTTCCCAGCAAACACCCTTCACCTCATTAGTATCCTTGGCGGGTACAGATACACTATTAAGCACTTATGAAATAAAAGATGAAATGCTTCAAAACCATAAAAATAATTGCAACAAAGACATTAAAATTTTAAACATCAAAGAATTCCACATACTTCATCACTGAAACTGAGGGAAAGAACTGATTGCATGTGACACCCGTTTTTTTGTTGTGGGGGAGGGGCACTGACAATGTGAATATTCTCCTGCTTTAAGAGGAACCATAGATAAAGTGATTATATTTTAAAGGACACAATGGTAAAGAGGACATATACTTGTTTAGTTGGGTTAGCTATTTTTTCCCATGATACCTATGCAAAATTGAAGCCACAAGAGCTTGTACACACCTCTACTTTCTTTTTTCAAAAAATGCCTGCCTCTATTCAAGTCGTTTAAAGCAGGATTGCACTTCGCTGCATCAGGAGGTTCCGGCACAACCAAGACTGAACATCCAGTGACCTGAGATGGGTGCCCTCTTTCTGCAACTGTATCGTAATACAGTTTCTTCAAGCTGATAATTGTCACCAGAAGGAATTCATATTAAAACCTTAATCTTGCTCCAAAATACTCTTGTAAAAGCCTGTAATTTGTCAACCCGATGGATCTGACTGTCAGGAACAGATATATTAGCCTCACCTGCTCCTGATACAGAGGCCATTCTTACTTCACTGTTTTTGTCTCTTGCTTTAATGATCAGGAATATTTCCATCATCTCTTCCCACTCTTTGTTTCAAACACCCTACAGCTGTCATTTATCTAAAAGCTGAATACTAACAAGGAAATGCAGTTCATGCTGAATCGGAGTTTCCGTTGGGATTTTCACCATCAAAACTGAATTTTTCTCTTTCTCCCCTTCTTTTTTTTTAATCTTCCCACCTCAGTTATATTAAATTTTCCAACAGAGCTTAGTGATCACAGTTTTAAAATGGATACAAAAGATAAATAGGCAGACAAAGCTTTCCCAAGGGGTCCCCAATGGCCAAGAACCCACAAGCTCAATGTCAATTTAATTCCACTTGGAACAATGGCCTGTCCCCACTATGGAAATTTGGAGCAAATCCATGGAGTCAAATCCACTCCCAATTACCAACCAGTGACTAAACTCACATTTTTCATAGAGTAATTTACTGTCTGTCATGGCCCTTTGCCAAAGGCCAGACTGAAACAAAACAAGATCTGAAAATGTTCCGAATGTTGTTTATATTCAGGTCTGTTTAGCCATCAGTAATGGATGCATTTTTTTCAGCGAAACCAAGGAATAAGGCTTCAAGAATCGGAGGAGGGAAGAAAGGAGAATGACAGGTAAAGGAAGAAAAATTGCACATTTAACCAGCATGTGTGCCACTGCCTGAAAAAAGAAGAAAGTCAGAGAGCTCTTTGAAAAAAACAAATAAAAAATGAAAGGAAAGCTTCCCTGAGACAAGGCTGAAAATAAAAATAAACCATAAACATCAAATCAATACTTCAAAAAAAAAATCAACTTTCATTATTTAGTTCTTGAAAAAATGCTTAATTTGATGTAAAAGCTACAATTCTATTTTCACCTACATGTTCTGGCATATTTTTTGTTGACTACTGCAAAATTATTAAATCACTTTCTCACTATCACAAATCATTTCATAATCCTAGGAAGCAACTAAGATTAATTTCAAAAAGATTGACAAAACATGAAATATTGATTTATTTATTATCTGTCACAAAATAAGACACAATGGTGGTTCAACAAAAAAAGTGTTCACATTGAATCTTAATCAAACCTTTTCTATATTTAAGATTGAAAACACTATTGCAATCTGTGCTCTCTCAGGCAGTAAATGTGACGAGATATTCAGGATGGAGCCACAGTAATGAGAAGGCCCTAGTCCCCTCCTTGAGGAGATTAATTCTTCTCACATGGAAATAACTATACTATCTAAATGTCACTCAATGGTATATAAGCTTCACTGGCCCATAAAATATCACTTTCCTATGAATGAAAAAAAGGATTAAGATCAAAGAATAAAGGCCATATTTTTAGAAGTTGGAGAGAAATTACTTAAAAATATGTGAGTTGAATAGCCAAACTAAAATATAAAGACAGGCACTTTGCTTAAAAATAAGTGAGTTTTATTATATAAATATTATATATTTGCTATTGTATGTTTAAATATTCATTCAATTCCTAAATTTCTAGTTATGTAGAATTGAGTGAAAATTAGATGCTTCTCGGATTTTTGATCTCTGTCCTAATTCCCATGAACCATAATCCTAATAAATAAGGTTAGGACTGGAATAAATAATATTGGAAAAGAAGTAGATTGGTGGTGGTAAATAATATATTACATACAGATATTGACTTACAATGATGCCTACCTGAAACCTATATAATGTTGTAACACAGTGATCCTTCAGGAAAATTAATTTAAAAAATAAAACAATTTTTAAATAAATAATCTTGGGACTTCTGGCAAATGAATAAAATAAAAAAGTTTTGATTCTGAAAGCCATTCTTTGATCATGTGATTATAGATCATGAAGACAGGCAGCACTGCCTGAAGAAAGGCAAAGCTTTTAAAGTCAAACCTGGTTTATGTTCTCTGTGCCCCACACACTGTGCAGAATAACCAAGTCTGGTTGCCCTTCCGAGACTGGTTCCATCATCTGTAAAACTAGAATATAATCCCTACTTTGCAGGATGTCTTAAGCATGAGGGATCCCTCATGTCAAGTGACCCACATGAGGCCTATATCTGAGGTAGAATCTTAAATAGTAAAGAACAGTTCCTATCATCATTATCTTCTGTGAGCTGGTGTTCTACAGAAGGAAAGACAGCACCACACAGGCTATGAAATCCAGTTACCCAGGTTGGAGACCCATGGTCAGAGGGGTTGAAAAAAATTAAGCCAAATATACTTGGTTGCTTGATTTAAGTTGATTAAATGTCAAATTAGACAGAAGGATGTTACTTCTATGAACTCTTAGAAGAACAAAGTCATGTTTGAAACTGTCATCACCGAATCGATTCAGAACCATTAAAAATAGTCATTAAAATAAGTCTCAAATCATGAGATTTAATAAATCTCAAGATATTCCCACTAGTTAATATTGGTATACGCTGAGCAATAAGTTGATGTTATTAAATTTAAGGATTGCAAATTGTTTTAGCTCTGTCCTCAGTTTTGAATACCTTCTGTTACAGAACAGTATTCCATAACTATTTATTATGAATTTACGAAGAGCAGGAATTAGAAACTATAGAATATCAGAAACCTGTATGTCATTGATTTAATGCCATCATATTAACTAACAGTTTCCATTTTTAGTATTTCGTGTATAAAACAATCAAAAAATCTTTACTGAATGCCTACTGTGTGTAAGGCGCTGTGGCAGATGCTGGGTATATGGTAGTGAACAAGAAAGACAAGATCTTAAGTGAAATCATGCAGACAAATAGTGCAGTTTAGTGCATAGTAAGCTTCCAGGCAATGGAAGCAGCAGAAGTCACAAATTAGGCAGAGAGAGGTTCATGCCAGTCTCTCTCTGTCGCTCTCTCTGTGAGTTTGTGTGTGTCTCTTTGTGTGTCTGTGTGTCACTGTCTCTGATTCTAGAAGGAAAGAAACATAGGTGTATGTTAAATGTATCTTTATATATTTAGATATAAATATATTTATATTTATATCATTTATCACTGATAAGTAAACATACACATATATATATACATATCACACACACAACCGCTAAAAAATCTTTACTGTCTGACTCCATAAGTTTTGCAAGTATCTTTCACTTTATTTTTCTCTTCAAATTGTAGACTCTTCATAAAATAGCTTTTCAAATTAATGAAAAAGTAGTTGCTGTCATCAAAGAATCTAAGAATCTTCAAACTTTCGGTAAATTGGCAGTATTCTGCTCAGGCTGTTCAGTTCCCACAGAATGGAGTGTTTGAAGCTGACGAGGTGTTCATGGACAAAGCAACCGTTTGCTGAAAAAACATTACTTTTGGTTTACTCAAGACCTAGTCAAGCCTGATTTGAAAAGAACAAAGCCTGAGTTGCCAAAACTACTGCTAGGCCAATGTAAGATGGACTCCTTCCTACAGAGCAACAGCCAAAGACTCCCCCTGCAGCTGCTGAGAATTACTGATGCATGCTAGAGATCTCTGCCTCCTGTTTGTGCTGTCTTAGATAGTCGAGAGTAAGACAGAGCTAATTTGTTGACAGATCACTAGCCAAAACTATGCAAATCTATTCCCTTCCCATGAGCGTGCCTTGGGAAGCAAGACAGAGTTAGGTGTGTGAGATGAGAAGTCAAAAAAACCTGACTCCAAGACTGAGCATCAGTTCTATATTGATAATAATATTAATAGCTACCATTTATTGTGTGCTTCCAAGTGCCAGACATTGGACTAAGTGCTTTATATTCATTATCTTACTGACATGCTAGAAAGAATGCCAGTGTTTACCAATGAGTATATCAGCTTCACCACTTAGCAGCTTGCAGAACAAAAAACATTTGTTCTGCACTCTTATTATTTGCTTCCATCTGGAGAAATTTCATTAGCTTCTTCTTTTGGGCCTCTCTCCATTGCCTCACTTAACCCCAGAAATTGATGGCATATCAGGTTGGCGACTTTAATAGGGGAAAGCAAAAATTTAAGGCCCAGCACCTGCCCTTTCTCTCTCAGGAATGGGCTCACTAACAGAATCCGCTAACATCGTCTCTGTTTGGTCATTCCTATTTCATACAGGAGCCCAACTTCCCTTGGGAAAGCCCTGCCTATGCTAGCAGGGTGATGTCTGAAGTTGTTCTGAGTAAGTTCAATTTTCCCATGGAAAGAAGCTACATTCTGATATGCTACTCATAAGCATGATATTTTGATTTTACGCTAGCTGGTAACTTGACTTCCTTCTTAAATGGTCTCGGAATTGGGGAAAGGAGATGTGGTAATATTTTAGAAAACATTCTCTAAAAGTATATAATCTTTTAGTGCCTTAATTGTCTTGTCTATAAAATGAGAATAATTATAGTACCTATCTCTTAGCCTTATCGTGACCATAAATAATACCTATAGAGTAAATGACAGACATATATTAAGTATATAATAAATACTAGCAATTATGATTACTGATATTATTGTTATTATTTTTTACTTAATCATCTACCAGATCCATTCTTTTTCTGATATTCTACAGATTTCTAGAAATTTTAAACTTAATTTTAAGACAAACATTACTTCAAGCAAATCACTCGCTGAGGCTCAAAAACTGGTACCTCATACTTATAAATGAGAAACATATGTTTGGTGTTTGCCACAGAATCTAGCATCTAAGTGTTCAACAGATTATTAGTATTATTACTGTTAGTATTATTTTATTTTTAGTATGAATCATCTCACTCTCGTTCCTGCTTTGCCTATTATTCAGCGGTATTTTATTAATCTGGCTTCTCATTAAATCTGCCTTTTTAATACCTATATGATTATCTCTTCATTGAAATATCATAAATACACTATCCATTTGTCTAATTTTGCTAAAGCATAGATTGTCCTTTCTTACAGTAAAGAAGTGTAAAATGTTTGCTTCAAAGAAAAGAAGACATAATAAAATAAATCACATCTCTTTTCGATTTGGAGGCTGGCAGAGCGGCTCACAAGCCAACCAGACGCTTTCTATTAGATCACTGCCACCAGCACTCAATGAATAATGAAGAAAAAAAGAAAAATACATGCAGACATCAAATATGCAAAAAGCAAAGTAATTCAAAAAGCCAAGTTTCCCCTCATTTCATCAGAATAGCTTCTCTGAGGTCCTGACATTTTTAAGCGTTTTCTAGACTGACTTTTAACCCAGAGCTAAAGGCAGCACAGCTTTGTATTATGTCTCCCTGATAAGTAAAAAGGATGATGAATAATTTCACATTCCAGTGTGGTTATAATGAACTATAACACGCACACAAACATACAGAAAAGGAAAGCAAGTTCTCTCTGAATTGAATTGATCTAAAGGGCATGTATATTTAGCAGTTCTGTTGGAAAGCGCACTAAAGCTTCAAAATGCAGAAAGGAAAATAAATACCCTATCAATCAAGACTTGGAAAAGTATCTGAATTCAAACTGAAGGTTTTACTACGATTTCAACACTACAGATTCATGTTTGTCTTCAATGATACATGCTCAAATGGAGAGCACAATCTTCCAAATTGACTTTTCCACTGAAAAATACAAAATTTTTAAGTAAATTAGAAATGTTCTCAGTGTAAGAACATTTCCATGGCATTCGTCGCAGTTTCTATTATTATGAAAACTCTGTGAGGGTTTACTTCAATGAAGTTATTTCACTTCATTTTTTTATCCAGTCCTGAATCTCAATCCCAGGTCCATGATTTCTATAGCCTGCACCTTAACTGCCTGAGCTACAAGGGGACAATGTTAAGTGCAAATCTATTGACACTTTAATAAGTCTGATCCCTATGACAATATATATTTAAAGTATTCCTTTATCATTACCTGGTAAATTAGGCCAGATTATAATCTCAGAAGGTTCATTCTATTCTTATGATAAGAAATTCTTTTGAGAAATTCTTTTGAGATGAAGTAAAATAATAACAATAATATAAATGATAATAATAATAATATGATAGGTAAACCCTCCTGGCTCAGGTGTCTGAGACAGGCATGCAGACCTTGTAAATAAAGCCCTAGGACCCAGGTTAAAGACCTGAGGTCAGTGTAAAATCAAAATGAACAACTAAATAAATAAAGATCTTCTTGCTTCCTTCCTTAAATGCTTCTTCCTCCTCTCCGTTTCTTCCTCTCTAAAAATAAATAAATAAACAAATAACATGATAGAAAACTTAATACATCCATGCAGGGATTTTGAATTAGCTATATCAGTACTTTTGTTTACATTTTTTCCCAGTCATTGCTGAGTCATCAGTCCCACCACCCTGCTGAGAGCACAATAGACTTATCTCTGAAAGTCTACAGATAAAACTTGGGTAAAGAGACACTCTTTGTAGACCAAAGGAGACTATATGGAAGAAAGCCAGGAATTTTTTCTTTTCCCTTAAACCTGTTGTCTATAAAGTGGTATTCTCCATTTTAAGGAAACAATATCCACTAAACATTTGGGTAACAGTTTGCTTTAATGTTACAAACTAATTCTAAAATTCATCTGGGAGAATTAACAGATCATAAATATAACTAAGAAAATTTTACACTTTGAGTAATGATGGCACAAAATACTTTGTATTAGTTTAACATAATAATAAATAAGTTTCTGTTTAATAGATATTAAATCTCATAGAAAGCTATAATAATTAAAATCATTCAATATTTAGAGAAAGGAAAGAAATTGATTTTTCTTTCAATAAATTTAAGAAGTATTAGATATTTCCTTCACAATAGTCACCAAAAGGTTTCACATTACTTAAAATTCTATTATATAAAATTGATCTAGAAAATAAAAAAGGAGGAGGTAGAAGAAAAGGAGATTAATGTAAAGCTTGCTATGCCAACTTCACTCTTCAATACAAATTCCTAGAGACTCCAGAAAGGCCATTACTAAGGAATCTGAACAACTTAAAGAGAAAGAGTAATGTCATAGGATTGAAAACAAAACCAAAATAATCCAGTCTAGGAAAGAAAAACTAACACGTGACAGGTATAAGGGATTAGCTCCAGTCAGAAGCATTTTTTAAAGGAAGACAGCATAATTCCACCTTCCAACTACTACCACCAAAAAATTGCTATATACAATCTAAAATGACTAGACCTGCAAAGAAGCAAGAAAATATGATTCCTATTTAAGGTAAACAAAAATAGTAGAAAAATAAATAAGCACTTGAGATTGACCAAATGTTAGAATTAGCAGCAAAAACTTTAAAACAATTATTATTAATGAGTTCAGAGACATAGGATTGGCATAAAAAGTGTTGATCTAGAAAAATAATTTAAAAAGAAAATTTTAAATGGAAATTCTAGACCAGAAAAATATTATCTATAGAATTTAAAGTGCAGTAGTTGGGCCAAATATTATATTGAAGAGCAAACAATAGTGAACATGAAAACAGATCAATTATAATTATTCAATCTAAAAAGGAGAAAATAGAAGTTGAAAAAAATAGAAAGCATACGTAGCCTGTTGATTATGCATCCTAATTTATATAGCCAATTCTGACAGGGGTGTTTTGGGGTTCATGGTTTTAATTTGCACTTCTCCGATGACTAATAATGTTGAAATATTTTCCTGTCAACTATACTTCTTCCTTCATCAAATATTTGTTCATATTTTTCATCTATTTTTAAGTAGATTGGTGTTTTACTGTTGACTATTGAAAGTTCTTGATGTACTCTAGGTACTAATTGGTTGTCAGATAGATGATTTGTAAATATTTTCTACTAACTTGTGATTGTCTTTTTATCCTCTTACCGGTCTTTTGCAGAGCAAAATAATTTTTTATTATGATGGAGTCAAATTTATCGATTTTTCCTTTTTTAATTATTTATTAGTGTCAAATCTATGTTGTCTCTAAATGTTTAATAACTTTATATTTTGCATTTTAAACCATAATCCATTGGAGTTAATTCTGTATAAACTCATTTTATTGCCTGTGGAGGTTTAATTACTTCTGAACATATATTCAAAAAGCGATCTTTCCTTCATTTAATTCTGTATTGACGGCTTATTTTTCTTTGAGCAATTGAAATATTTTATGCCACTCCCCTTTGGACTCCGCATTTTTTGATGAGCTAACCACTGTCATTCAAGTTTTTTATCTCAGTAGATAAGGTGTCAGTCCACCCTTTCTGCCTCAAATTTTTTTCTCATTCATTGGTTTTCATTAAGTTTGCTCATGACATGTCATTGTGTTTTTCCTCTTTGAATTTCATTCAACTTCTTACATATGCAGGTCTATGTGTTTTGCCAAATTTGGAAATTTTTCAACCATTATTTTTTAGACTATTCTTTCAATCCTATCTTCTTTCATCTCTCCTTCTGGACTCTGATAACATGAATATTAAACCCTTTATAATAGTTTCACAAGCCCCTGTGTTTCAGACTAGGTAATTTCTGTTATTTCTTTTTGTTCTGTGTTTTCTCGGTACCTTCAATTCTTATCTCTAATCCATCTATTGAGGGGTGTTTTTTTAATTATGCTTTAAAGATCTAAAAAGACTATTTTTTTCTTATTTTATGTCTTGTATTTATTGAGGAATGCTTTTTTTAATTTGTTCATTTGTTTCAAGTGTGTTCAGACTGCTCACTGAGCCATGTTTATGATGGCGACCTTAAATGCCTTGTCAGAGCATTCCAAGTTACTTATCCCGGCGTTGGTATCTGTTAGATATCATTTCTGAATCAATTTGAAATCTGATTTGGGGCATAACTAGTGGTTTTCTATTACGGGAATTATAGATTTTATTTAAATTTTAATTTAAATGGCTTCCCCTGACACCACTGGTAAAAATGGTTGCTTCCTTATTACTACCAGGTAGGGGTGGAATTATAAGTTCTCAGCCTGGTATATCTTGACAACTGCAAGGCTCCTGATTATTGCTGGGCAGGGTGATTTTTACCTCTCTACAGAGCTTCCACTGACAATACAAAGAGGTAGACTCATTAAATGCTAGTAAATGGTGAAAGTCTTTGACTCTCTTTTAGGATTATTAAAATACACCTCAAGTAATTAGGGAGGGGGCACATCATTACTGCAAGGTAGGACTCTCCAAGTAGTCTCTACTGATATACTAAGGGAAAGAGGAAAAGGTCAACTCTCTCCACTAGGTAAGGAATGAAAATCTTGAGTCTTTACTGGTCTTTCTTTCACCATCCCAGCAGAGACAGGAGGTGGACTAGGTTGCCTCATTGTCCCATTTATGGTCATGGAGTCAAGGCACCCTACCAGGTCTTTATTAGAATGAGTGGAGATGAGAACCACAGATTTTCCTGTGGGGTTTCACAGTTGTTAAATTTTTTTTTCTGTCTTGATAAGCTGCCCTTTTCCTGATCTTTTGGCTAGAAAACAGATTTTACTATGACTTTTATTGTTTGTTTTCACAGTCCTTTCTGGGTTACTGTCTTCTTCAACTCCAAGAATTAGACACATGAGGCAAAAATAAAACCACCAAAGAATGCACAATGTTATTCTTTGGATTTGAGATCCCTGGACAATCTGTCACTTGAATAAATACATGAAAACTAATAAAACAATCTCTACCTCACACCTTGCACAAGATTAACACAAGATGAAGCATAGATCTAAACACTAAAGACAAAATTAAAAAGCTTGTAGAAGAAAATATAAGATAACATCTGAATCACCTTATGGAAAACAAAGATTTCCAAATATACAAATAACATAAACCCTTACAGAAAAAAAAATAGATGAAACCATAAAAATTAAGAACTTCTGCTTCTCAAAATTTACAATTAGGAAAATGAAAAAGCAAGTCAGAAACGAAGAGATAACACTCATAAAGCAAATAACTTCAGTTTAAAATATTTAAGTACTTCTGTAAATTAACAATAAAATCAACAACCCAATAAAAATGTGTAATGTAGCTAAAAAAATAATTAAACAAAATAAATGCTGAATAACACATGAAAAAGCATTTATTGTCACTATACATCATGGAAAAACAAATTAACATAGTGGGAAGATATTTTTCCTACACTAGAATGACTAAAATGAGGAGGGAAAAAAATGAACAGATGTGTGTCAGAGTGAATAAATGAAACTCTCATATATTATTGATGAGAGTCCAATAAAAATACATAGAATAGCTGAAAGGATTTCTTTTATAAAGAACTTACTACATGCTGCAGACAAGAGATTAATTCAAGGATAAGGATATACACTGAGAATAAAGACATGAAAAAGAAATATTTCATATATTGGATTCAAAAGTAAAGTTAGTACAGGTATACTCATATCAGACAAAATAGTCTTTAAAATAAAGATTAAAATGAAACAAAGATGTATATTAATGATAAAGGAGTCAATCCATAAGTAATGCATTATAGTAATTACAATGTAATTATAATTATAGTAATTAACATGTAAGTACCCAATATAAGCACCACTAACATCAAGGGTAAGAATACACAAAGACCCCAATATATCAATGGACAGATCAGCTAGACAGAAAATCAATAAGGAAACAATTACCTTAAATGATACATGAAACCATATGGACTTAACAGATACATATTTAATATTTCATCCAAAAGCAGAAGAATACACATTATTTTCTGGTGTACATGGACCATTATCAAGGATAGATCATGTATTAGGGTACAAAACAAACCTCAAATATTTAAGAAGATAGAAATCTTATCAAGAATATTTTTTACCACAGAGGCATGAAGTTATAAATCAACCACAAGAATAAAGTTGGCAAAATCATAAGTACGTAGAAATTCAATTGACTGAATGAAGAAATTGAATGAGAAATTTAAAATGTCTAGAGAAAAATAAAATTAAAATACTACATACTAAATATTTGGGTATGTAGCAAAAGAAGTAGTAGGAAGGAAGAGAAGATGAAATTATACACTATACACTGAAAACTCTTTATACAACCTTATTAAAATAAATTAAAGACATGAAGAATAGAAAGACATTTGAGCTCATGGATCAATAGAATTAATATTCTTTAAATGACTGTTTTACCTACAGCAATGCAATCCCTATCAAAATCTCAATAGCATTCTTCACAAAAAGAACAAATAGAAATAGAACAAAAATCCTAAAATTTATATGATACCACAAAAGACGAGGACTTAAATAGTACAAGGAATTCTGAGAGAAAAAAAAGGTGACAGTATCATGTTCCCTGGTTTCAAATTATACTACAAATCTATATAAACAAAACAATATGGCATTGAAATAAAAATACGTAGATTAATGGAATAGAATTGAGAACCCAGAAATAAACCCACACATAGATGGACAACAATTTATGATAAAGGAGTTAAGAGCACACAATAAAAAAGAAAGTCTCTTCAATATATGGTAATGGGAAACTAGACAGTACATGTAAAAGAATGCAACTCAGCAATTACTTTACATTAGACATAAATATTAATTCAAAATGGATTAAAAATATAATCAAAAGAAAAAATAACCTACTAATATAAGCATATATTTTCAAATGATTTATTTAGAACGGGATTTATATCTAAAATATAAAAATAACACATACATTTCAGCAAAACAAACTAATTTTAAAATGAGCAGAGGATATGAACAGGTAAGTTCACCAAAGAACACATGCAGATGGCAACAGACACATGAAAAGATGTTCATTATCACTTATCATTAGGGAAGTTCAAATCAGAACCACAACGAGATCTGTCACATGAATTGGAATGGCTATAATTATAATAAGAAACAAGAAGTGTTGGCAGGAATGCAGAGAAAAAGCAACTCTAGTACCCTGCTGATGGAAACACAAACTGGTACAGCCACTATCGAAAACAGTATGGTGATTTCTCAAATATTTAATATTAGATTTACCATATGTTCCAACTATTACACTTCTGAGTAATTTCTGACAAATACAAAGTCACTGATTTGAAAAGATATATGCACATTTGTATTTATTGCAGTATATTCATAACAGTTAAGACATGGAAACAACTAAGTACCCTTTGACAGGTGAATAATGCTATAAAAAAGATAAAATCTTGCCATTTATGACAATATGGATGAACCTTAAGAGTCTTTTTGCTAAGTGAAATAAATCAAACAGAAAAAGACAACTAGTGTATGATTTCACTCACATAGGGAAGATAAGGAAACAAGGCAAACAATCAAATACAATAAAGGAAAAACAAACCCTTAGATTCTGACAACGTTGGTTACCAGAGGGGAAGTGGCTTGGCGGTCGGAGGAATAGATAGAGGAGGTCTATTGGACATGGTAGACTGAAACTAGACCTTGCAGGGTGAGCATAGTGAGATATATACATATGTTGAGCCGTGAAGGTGTACATAATTAGAGTTCCAAAGTTGTACTTGAGAGTCATGAATACGCGGATGGTGATTGAAGTTATAAGTAAAAACAAGATCATTAAGAAACAGCCATAAAGTAAGAAGAGAGGACAGGAGAGCAGAGAGAGCACATTGAGTTTCAGGATATGCACACAACTCACTTAAGTAGAGAGAATTCAGGACTTGTCTGGGAGACGCTGGGTAAAAATGTCCTTTTTCACTGTGTTTGGTCTAGAAGTCACCATGTGGAATCTAAGATCAACGCTCTAAATGTAGATTTAAGATATGAAGAGATCCAGTACTACATCCAGACCCAGCCCTGAGTTTTTTTAAGTATGTAAGCCAATAGCTTCTGTTTTGTTTTAATTTATACCAAATACCACTCCTGAAGATTCTGATCCTTTCTCACTAATATCTTGAAAGTCTCAAATAACAAAGCCTATGAAAAAAAACCTATATGAATTTCTATCATATAATTTCCCATCATCATTGGCCATCCCATTACGTGACCCTTCAAGGTGTGAATTCTGCATTTTCTACCCACCGTAACACCATCTTAACTCTGTTATACAAGAACTACTTGGGTGCTATTTTGCTTCCCTGTACAGATCATATCCTATCTAACTAGACAATGGTGAAGATTATCTTATGTTATCAGACCATGGATGGCTTGAGGACAAACCCACAGTTTACATATTTCATTCATGTTATCACTGATTGAGTCCATTACTGATAGTGCGCTATAGAAGCGCCACAAGTATGTAGAGTGAATGTGACAACAGAAGTTATGTGCTATACACATCATTCATTTAAGACAAGATTTCAAACCACAAAATCAAGTCCTAAGATTTTTGCAGTCAGACCTCCTTCCTCATACTTTGCATGGATCTGACTAATACCAATATCTTCATATACTTAGATGTTTGGCGTGACTCTAAAAAAGCCATTATAAAAGATGGAATTGGGAATTTGAAACAACCCACGGGCCTCAAAGTATAAGACAAAGCTGTGATACATATTCCTTGGAAATAAGAGAAAAAATTTTATGAAAAATTTGTTTCCCCATACAAAACAAATGCCAGGCCTGGTGATTTCCTTTTGCTCTTTTATATTGCAGCCAATATGTGCGCTAAAGTTTTCCATGATCTACTGCTTGCCAGGTGTAACTTAATTAATTTTGTTAAAACCTCAAAACCTCAGAATTGTTCTTTTCTCTCAATGGTATTCATTATAATGAAGACCTACGCTCTGTGTTAATTTTCAATTCCCCAGGTAGAGTTTTTCACTGTTCTGAGGTGAATCTAATTCCACGGTTGGCCATTAAACACCTGTGTTTAAATCAGCGATTTCTTACCTCTTCCTAGGAAATAATTTCTGGGTTAGCATTAAAGTCTGAATATCCTGAACTTTTTTTGATATATAACCTCATGATCTCAACCTTTACTTACCAAACAGACAGATTTTGGCATTAAGAACGAATGAAGGTGAGTGATAAGTAACAGTATCAACAGATTTTATTGTATCTGGTGACACAAAACCAAATGCACCCATGCTTTCTAAGACACACTGACTGATCAGGAAGAAGACAAAAAGCATTCCAATCTATCATCAAAATGCCCTTCAGAAACTTCAGTGTGTATGCATGCATATGCTGTTATCTTTTGAAACTAATAAAAATCAGTCACTGAGGAAATGTAGTAACATCCATTAAAGACAGAGCTGTTGGCAGGCTGTGATGCTCACCACATGCAGAGATGTACAGCGAGGGAAGACTTGCCAGGCAGAACCCATGGACTATATATATATATATATATATATATATATGATCTTCTTCATGAAAACTGAAAATACCAGTTTCTGTACAATGTGAGATTTCTTAGAACACATTCAGGCTAATATACTCATCAGCGGAAAAGTCCACACACCAAAACTTTCAAGAAGAGCATGATTTTTGATAGTATGAAGAACAGTAAATTCTACATTCCAATGGATGTGGTAATGCTTCTTCCCACATGAATTTATAGTCCATATTTTTAATAAAGAATAATCCAAGGGAATATACATTTTGTTAAATTAAGAAAATGAAAATGACTGCTTATTTTTCAAAATAAAATATGAATTATTAAAATTTCCATGAAGTTGTTAATGTCTTCATCTGAATGTCAGGGTCCATCTTTTAAAAATAAATTTCACTTTTCTGGAAAATTCACTTAGTGTAAATAAATTCTGGGTCTGCATCTTCTTGTTTGTGTTGCCTACACTGATGAGCAACCAATGTGCTGCAAGTTATAAATGTTAATTGAACAGATAATGATAATTTATTCATTAAAAGACCCAGTTCCATGGTCAACTCTGCCATGCAATACTCCCTCATTCTATTTTTCTCATTTCAAAAATACTCTAGCCCAGCCCTTACTTTTCTCATTGGTCCTCTTCTGGAATTCCATCTCAGAAAAAGTATCTTTGCATTATCCCAATATTTTATACACAATGTATGCAGGCTCAGTACATGTGGCCAGAATGAAGTCATGGAATAAATAACCATCTCTTTGTATTTAAATATCAGTTTCCATTTTCTCATAAATTGATATTCCCAATGATTCTGAAAGGTATCTCTGGAAGAGGTAAATAACTCCAAAGAGGAAAAGGGACAGACCACAGACAACACAAGAAAAGGATCTAACACAGGTATCATTGCTACCTGCTACCCAGCAATATTATTTCACAGATAAATAAACTGGTGGTCAAATAAATTAAGTAGTTTTTCCCAAGCTACTCCATGGCAGCTCTGGAACTGGAATGTAATACTCCATGAGATAATCAGACTTTTTAACTTAAAAGCTTGACTTTTCACCCTACTCTGATGATGCAGAAAAATGTAAATTTTACTTAACTATTAGGACTTGGAATGTATATTTTCTTTGACTGATTTTATATCATTTGCTTACCAGCCACATTTGACTCCTTGTATGGGCTTTACATTTCCTTTCATTTTTTTCCAAATATAAAAAACAAATTATAGCCTGGAAATAGACATGTAAATGGAAGAATGAATGAATAAAATGAAAATAGATGTGGTTTTGTATATCCTTCTGGTATTTCTTCAGATAATTTTTATTTTTAAACTTTCCATAAGATTATATATGTCTTACCTCCCTAATTAATTGAAGACAGGGACAATTAATATCCTAAGCTTATTAACTTACACCAAAATTTGTTTCCATAACTATTACAGGCACTAGACATTGAAGGTCATAAATATATTTCACAGAAGAAAAATCAAGCACACATCAAACATATTAGTTATGTGGGAAATAAACAAGCCAAGCTCAACTTTGAGATTAGTGCTCATAATTTTTCCTCAGACAAATCTAAAAACACAATTTTAGTTTTTGATTTTAGTATTTAGTATTTATGCTTTTGATTTGGTTTACAATTTTAAATATCAATTTCCTATAACAAAGAGTAGAAGACAGGACACTGTTATTTCTCTCAGTGCTGATGAACTTTAAAGCTTTTAATTCTGTGTTGAGAGAGAAAAGAACAAGAGTCACGAAGGTTAAACAAGATATCACATGAATGTGCTATGAACACAGTTTAGAGCAAAGCAATCTCTCAATAAGCATTCATCGGTATAGTGAAAAACAAATTGTGAATAAGAGAGGCCTATTCCTGTGCCTCACAAACCTTAAACATTACTGCATGTTTAACTAATTTTAACTTAGAAATTCAACAATAAACCAAATGTAGTATTCCTATTTATTTTATGTTTAAAACTAAAAGGAATAGAGCGGAAATAAGAAAAACAAAGCCAACAGCTTATAACTTGATGTGAAAAGAAAGGAAAAATATTTGGCATTATCATTTTCTGATCTCTGAGCTCTTATGGTTTTTAAATAGATAAAAGCCTTTAATAACCTCAAATTTCACCAAAAGGAAAAAATAGCAATCATGTCAACCAATGCAAAAAGTACGATTTCTAGCCTTAAGACTATTAAAACAAAAATTAAATATGAAATTCCTGCAACTATTTATACCTAAAACCTCCATGGGGATAAAGAGATCTAAAGACGATTTTCTGAGAATATTTGTTTCTATATAGAGTGAAATGGTGATTCTAAAAAATAACTTATCACTAAAAAAAAAAAAAAACTTAATTGTAAGAACTTCTAAATTGCAGTGTGCATAAATCCCTTGCAAACATTTATTGCCATAATTGGTTCTTTTCAAAATGTATTCAATTGTTTTAAAACTTGTTACAGACTCTAAGAGCAAAGACATATGGGGAAAAATATTAGGCTCACTGGTGGTTTATGCAATTTTCCTTCTTTTCTTTAGTTTCCTTTATAAAAGTTTTGCAATAAACAAAAGTGAACAAATAAAAATGCCCCATATGTTTAAATTTCACTTTGAAAATTCACTTTTTGAAAAATCAGAATTTGTAGCCAAATTTATCTAAATCAGGTCACTCATCTTTCAAAGCAAACCACTTCTCTAGACAATCTAAAACCTAGCAATTTTGCCACTTTCACTGTCATCAAATGCTTCTACAGAAATGCTGTGAATGTTTGGCTTATTTTATTCTTAAGCTTATGAAGTTGTTTAAATGACAGAGTATTTCAATTTAAGGGTGAATGTTCTAAAGGGTTTAGTGTGCATAAACCATAGCCAGAGATATCACTGTTTAGTATTCTAAACTGCTAACTTCCTCTTCCAGCACAAATGGACACATTTTTCTGTCACATTAATGAATTTTTAGAGTGGCAATATGGCAACTCCAGGTGGTGTGGTTATCCATAGATAATCACCCCCCAGAGAATGCCCCCCTCTCAGAGGTGATGATCACTGGACCTGTCATGCCTTCCTGCTTACGTACATGCTGATGGCAGCAACCAGAAACATTTGCAAGGCATGAGCAGCATACAGAATTTATGTCTTTGTCCATTTGTTAATTATAAAAGCCACTCACACTACTGGCAAGGCTGTGTACACTTTTACACTGTCATCATAATTACAAAGTTTTAGTAGGTGGTTTTGTGTTGCAACATCGATCAAAGTCCATTTTCTGACATGTGTAAGAGAGGCAATATGTTCCATATAGGTTATTTCTGGAATTATATTGCTTACTGTAATAGAGTCCTGCCATGCAGCTCTATGGTACCAACTTTACCTGCCCTGTTGGGGCTGCCTGGGCTAAGTCCACTTTTTTACTATCTCCAGCATGCACAGGACAGGGCGATGGGGTGGAGAAGAGAATATCTCTCACAAGTGATATTTTATTGACCAATATGCACAAATCAAAATTTGATTTTCTGGATACACCTTAAATATAAAATGGACATGTAAACCTCTTAATTTATCTAGAACATACACCTGGCATAACGCCTTTGAAAGACCAAAACGATCTGAGTATTTACTTTCATGATTTATTTAATAACTGAAAAACCTCTGGGAAATATCAAATAATTTTAAGAAAGATGCAACAACTATTTATCATTGACTGCTCTATAAATTATGCTTTTGGCAGGAAATAGTACTCTTGAAAGGAGAAAAACTTGCTTAAAAAAGAAGGGACAAATAGTTGAAACATTTTGAAAGACAGGATGAAGGTTGAAAATGGACATGAGAAAAATGATAATGTAAGTAGGTTGAAATTTGACAGAAAAATCAGAATACATTTAAAGTGACAGTAAAGAAATCAATGTATATGTTGCAAATGAAGGATAACAAGAAGACCTTTAATTGCAAGAAGAAAGAAATTTTCACTATTGCTCCATTTAATTTCTTTCCCAGAATTTAACTGTGTAAGATTTGACATTCTACAATGGTGCATTAGAAAAATCAGTCACAATTACTGTCAGTTGCAATGTCAAACATTTTGCTCTAAAAAGCTTTTGAGCTAGACTTACTTCAAAATAGAGGGAGAAAAACTGACCTAACACATATTTACATCAAAGGATATATTTTTTGAAATAAATCTTCTACCATCATTTTTGGGAAGTTGGAAGACTGAATGTGTAAATGCATTCATTCCAAATCAGCTTCAACTCAAATGGAAATTCCAAAATTTGTAGAAAAGAATAGGAATAAGCAACATGTGTAACTAACATGTGCAATTTTAATCTTTATAAAGTGGTTAAAATTACATTGTTATCTAACAGAAATTCAGTTGAGTATTATCCTTTCAAGTGCTTTCAATATTAATTTTAGCATAAAATAATGGTGCACATGTATGCATATATTCAAAATTACCTGTAATATATAGCATAGACAGATGAGACAGATAATGATTGGAGAAATTAATTGCTAACTAGCTAGATAAATATATAAATAGATGATAGACAGACAGATGGTTTCTTCAGGAAAAATGACTAGCCACTTAATTGCAAATAACAGAATGTGAGGTCAACTTAGCAGGGTAAGTATGCAGATTCATAATCTGTAGGTAGGTTTACACAGCATTTTTCTGCAAAATAAAATTAATTCATCACTTTGTGTTCGTTTTCTGAAGTCTAACTGAAACTACACAATTTTATTACAAATATTCTCACTCTATCGCCCTTTATTATCTATCTTTAGCATTTATGAAGATAATTGCTACTTCCTTGGAGAATGGGACAGAGGTCCATTCTCTGACTAGAATATTTCATCTGCCAAGAGGAGACTTATGGAAAGATGCAATCACTAAAATCATTATAACTAGAAATTAAAATACCCATTATTCATATTAATAGAATCACCAACTGACAGATGACTTTGAAGACCATTATCATAGCATCTGAAGAGTTCAGAACTCCAGAGAGGAAGGCAAATCTTAAAAACATACATCCTGGAGAGGGTTTGATAGCACAACCTTTGTAAAATAATAGAAGAAAGAATTACAATCACTTTCATAAAATCATAGTTCAAAAGAAAGATGTGGAATAGAGTGCTCCAAAGACTTAGAAGGTGACACTAATTCTCTCACATTCATATCAGTTCATCACAGAGCAAAAGGTATTCATATCTGAAAGTAGCTGAAGAGACTTAGTGTAATGAATTAATGACTTTAGTCCATTTCCAGTGGTCTCCGTCACATAATAAAAATTTGCATTAATTAGAACCTTTCAGACTAATCATAGAACCTAATACACACACACACACACACACATACATACACACAGAACCATCTGCCTTATATGTACACAATTCTCTAAGTGCTACTGCCATAATATGCCTGCTCATGTGCTGTCTTATGTCTTAAGTCAGTGTATTTATATTAATCTTTAAGGTTGTAGAGGACAAGAATCCCTTCTATCGAAGCTTCTCTATAAAGTATCAACACAACATAAAAAATGTTAGGTATTTAGCAAATGAAATTTGAAAGGTGATGGTGACTTCCTTAAGAAACTATTTCCTAACTCACCCAGTTTGGTTGACTTGTGACTTCTCTGTGCTCCTACAATACCCAATGAACCTATCACTCCTTTCTCTTTTTAAAAAAAAAAAAGAGAAGTTCTCTATGTTGACACGTCTGCCTCTTTTTCTGGAGTCTGGCCACCTTTGTCTTACTCGTTTCTGGATCTCTTACACCTAGTGTTTACATCATTTGTACTTAATACATTGGTTTAATCTTTTTACTCCATCCGCTCCACCCATGATGCTTCCCATAATACTGCTCTATCTTCAACCTTTACAACAACTAGAATTCACATAGACTCCTGATTTCTTGAAATAATTCTTTGTAATAGAAATATAAGTTCAAAAATGACCCTATTGCAAGGTCAGGGGAAATTGAAAGAAGTGATATGTAAAGAGTCTTTGAATCACCATTAAGATACTAACCATTCTCAAGCAAGACAGTACATAACTTAAAAATGTCACACCAGATGTAAGCTTTATAGCCAGCCACCCTCAAAGTTACAAAGGGTCAGGTAAAATATTCTTCTACTTTGTGTTTTCTGGATCTTAAATGATGGTCCATTTTCTGGTCCTCTAATATTGATAGGATAATGTGCCTGGTAGTTACGTCCCTACTTCAAAATCAATACAGCGTTTCCAGAGAACATAGGTGACAACTCCTGGTAGAGAGAGAAGGAACATCCACATATAATTCTGATAGAGTCACTGACAAAGTTAGCAACCTTATTTTTGTTTTTGTTTTTATTGAGGATCCTGAAAAAGAGGATTGTGAAGTACATATACATTTAATTTATGAGAAGATATACAAATGTGCTTCCATATATATCTCAGTTTCTTCATTCATATTTGGAATAAAAAAATATAGCTTCATAGAGAAAAATTATTTTTGTCCTTATAATTTCCCACATTCCTAATATAATACCCGACCTGAGTCCTGAATGTTTATGCCAATAAGCACTTGTAGATATATTTGCCTCATGTCTCATTGAGTGAGTGTTTACCTCACATCTCACTGAGACAGGTAGCACTATAAACAGAAGTGTTGTTTATAGTGTGGAAACTCTGGCACTGAAATATGTAAGGAATTCTATCTGCTTGAGTGACCCTCATTGCTATACTGCCTAACTGCAGATCATAAAATACATGGATGGATGGAGTTCAACATTTTTTAACCTGAATTGCCTTCAGGGGACCTAGATATGCTCAGAAACTTATACAAAATCTTGTTCCTATGTGCAGTTCTCATTTTTTCTGGATAAAATTTCCTGGTTCTATCATATTCTTAAAAGTATCTATACCAAAAATTAAGAATTAGGAGAACTGATACATCATAAAGGAGATTCTTCATTTATTCCTGTAGTCAAATATTCCCTAAGGGTCTCTGCCATAAAAGTATCTCTCATACCACAGGGAATACATGGAAAATGTAAAAGCTGTGACCCTCCCAGAGGTTTACAGCCTGGTAGAAAGAAAAGAAACATAAAAAATGACCACAAACAACACAATAAATAGGTTTTATGTGCAAACAAATGTCCCATGAAATGTCAAAAAAGGGATACACCTTTTGTTTAGGTATTTACAAAAGAACAACATAACATCTGAGCACAGTCTTGATATTTTATAAGATTTTAATATGCAGAGATGATAATGAGGAAGAGAGAGACAAGTGAAATTCACACTCCAAGAATGAAATAACCAAAGCCAGGATGTTGGGAAGAAATAACTTAGAAAATTAAAAAGATGTTGGAGGTAATTAGAGTGACTACAACTTTCATGGCATGATAGCAGGAAACAAACTTGAAAATATAGGTGCTCGTTATAGATACACAAAGCAAAGACCCAGAGAGCCTATGTATGGAATTAGATTCACTCATTCTGTTTGTGAAAAACTATGAGTATGACTATGATGTGCAGACATTGTCCTTCAGGCAATGAAGAATCACTTATGCCTTGTTTTCTCAGTATAGTAACATGATTAAAATATATTTAAAAGTAGTATTCAGGATGGTTTGGACAGAAGACAATCTCATTAAATTCATTTCCCATTGCTAATTTTTCAAAAAGAGATCAATGTGGTTGTTTCAGTAGCCTAGACATTTGCTCAGTTATTGACTCCCCATGGATATTCTTCTACTGTTATGTATGTCTGAGACCTCCTCTACTGGGTACACAATGAAGCATTTTCTTTTAACTTCTAATTATTTCCAGCCTCGATGTGGAAGAGGAAAGTAGAATCTTCAATTTTACGTATGATAGAATGTAAAGAGGCTAAATTGTTGAGCCCGAGAAAAATGAGAACATGACAATAGATCTTGCTCCTGTCCCAGATATATCCTCTTCACTTAATTCCATCATATTTAAAGTCATCAGATTGTGTATAAATCATTGGAACAAAACACATGTAAAACATTGTTCTCCAGAAATGACAAGTATAACCTATAAGCAAATATCCAGCCTGCAACCCCCCACATTCTCTTCCCAGGGTGTCCAGAGGCTCTCCACATGCTAGAATACTACGTCAGTCTCACGTTTAATAAAAATAATTGCTATTCTTCAATGTCTGTTCAGGCATAATGCTCTGAAATAAAGTACAAAGCACAGCAGCTTCAATTAATAAATACAAATATATTTTTTCAATTCTATATAGAATCATTTTTACCCCAAGGATATTAGAAAACATCACTAAGTTGAATATTATTCCTTTGACATCTGTAACACAAACTAAAATCATATAGTTTGATCCACATAAATCACAGCAAACCTGCCACCCCACAGCAAGAGTCAAACATCCACCCTATGGTATAGCTTCAAAACAGTGAGATAACGATGAATAGTCTTCTTTTCTCATCTTACCATCAAGGTTTTGCTTCAGAACAATACCACATGATGAGTCCACTTTTTTTGATGTTAACATATGAATACTATTTTCATAATTTAGTATGCAGTGTGATGGTCTGAATCAACATGTTTGTAAAGGATTCCATCATGTCAAACAGAGGGGAAGAGAAAATCTGACAGCAAGCATTTGTCAGATATGGCCAAATCTCTGCTGGATCCTTCTTTCACTGCACAGTCCCTGAAGCATATAGAACTTATCCCACTTTTATAAAGCAATACATGCATGAAACTGAGGGTAGAATTTCAAGTAGGAATTGATGACTTAGGAAAAATGCGTATAATTTCCCCATATAAAAGAGAAATGGAAGGCACACGAAGAAAACATTGTTCCTGAGCAAGGTGATTAAAAATTCAAGAGCCCTTTTCGAAGTCAAAATCTCACAAAGCTCATCAAATCTGTTTAGAAAATAGTACAGGAGAATTAAGTGGCACATTTTGGAGGTGTTGTGGTTCTTCTATTTATCTACATTTAATACAGAAAAGACACTAAAGCAGAGTGGAAACAGGTAGATTTACTTAGCATATCAGCAAATGTGTGTGCTTTTCAAAGGACAACCATCCCAACCAATTTATGTAGGAATGCTGTTTATAAGGAATAAATCCTTGTTTTTTTAATACTCAAAATTTGAGAGTTGGATAACTAGACCTTCTGTGTTTTTAGTCGCCTTTCTTAATAAACTATTATTAGACCCTGGAAAATACTGACATGTTTATGATTAAAGCTAGTGCAGAAATATTTTAAACGGAGAAAATAAGGCTATTTTACAATAGGATGAAGGCATGTTTCACAAATTTCAGTAAAGAAAGAGGCTTGCTTCAAATATTTTTAGTTATTTCAATAATTGGATTACTAATCAGATCATGCAATTTAATGCTCTGCATTTGTCATGTATGGTTAAAAGTCAGTCATCTCCCTGGACTCAAATCCCACTTTACCACCTACTAAATATGCATGTCACTTATCAACCTGAGTCTTGATTATTCATTTGTAAAATACAGTTAATAACTGTGTCTACATCATAGAATAAATGTAGTTAATTTTAGTGGCTCATCTTGGAGCAAAGTAAAATAAAATAAATATAAAATAAAATAGCCTATAAAATGTCTTATGATCATGTATTTTAACTTGCTAAGGTAAGTGTAGGGAGGGAAATATTTCATACTGTGTGTCATATTAATGAAGAACACCACTTTGGAGTAGACCACTGGAGATGGAGAGATGAATGGCAGCCCTTCTCAAAATTTTCATGATATTATGAGAAAGGCAGACTAGCAAACCATTTCCTCACAGGTTGATATATGCCTATGATGTGGGAGAGTCCTGATGACAGTATTGAGTGGTAGACTAATAAGGCAGGGTTGGGGGAAGTAAAAATTTTTTGAAGAAGTTAAGAGAGGACCAGAATGACAAATTCAAATAAGGATGGACTTGGGGCTGAGGAAAGAGGATGGGAAGGAAGATTTTGCAGACAAAGTTGATAGAGGTGATTTAAAGACATTAGAGAACTCTGGTTTCCCCAAAATAGCTGAAACTTGAGGATATCTGAGTGTTAAAACTCAAAGCTATGCTAAAGAGAAAAGCCATAGTAAGAAAAGATGGTAGACACAAGAATGAAGCGATACTAAAAGGTACAATCTTCTTGAATAAAAGAATGAAATTATCCTTTCCCCAAGTGCATGAGTAAAAAGGATATTGGTTATAAGTCTGGATATAGAAACATTGGGTCCATTTTTCAGTGCAAGATGGTCTTCATTCTCTCTATAAAAAAGAATGGATGAGACTGCCTGTGAGAATAGAAGGAAGATGGCGAGTGGAGTGTTGAGGAAATAAGTAAGGATTTGACAATTATTAAACTGTGGAGAATTCCAGAGAGAATGTCCATGGTACATAAGAAGGCTCAATTGGAATATCAGAGCCTCCTATTAGTGGGAGACTCTGTTTTTCTGTGCTGTACATGTGGGAAAACAGTGCTTTTGCTTGTAGTATTCTATTGCCAAAGTGTTTGAATCAGATAAAGTTGATAATCTGGATTTTTCCAGGTACTGAGGTTTTCTACATAAAAGGAAGAGAGGATTAAGGAACAAGGGTAATTACCTAAAGTAACAAAAATAAGTAGTCTAGAATGATCAAAAATATAACTAAAAAGCAAAAAAAAGTATAGGTGATAGGAGAGTCAGTATAAATAAATAACTTCTGAATGTCTGTCATTTTCTTTTTCTTTATTTTCTCATTTTATTGTAGTAAGAACTCCTAACAGGAGACTCCTTCCTAACAGTTTTGCATTGTTAACTGTAAGCACAATGTTGTACAAAAGATCTCTGCAACTTATTTGTTCTTACATAACTGAAATATTATACTCATTGAACAGCATACTATTTTCTTTTTTTAAAATAAAAGATAATCATAAAGCTCACTAATATTGTTGGTCATTTCATCAACTCAACTTCTCCTTCTGTAGAAGTGTTTGACAAAGCTAAAAAGATCATTTAAGCAAGAGGGTCATAAATGGAAGATTTTTTAAGAATAAAGGGAGGTGTTATTAGAAATTACACCAGTACAGGAGAAATAAGCCTAAACTATGAGGCAAGCAGAGATGTAAGCTCACTCTACACAGTGGCTTAAAAATGTAAACTTTCTGAGGTGCAATGGCAGAAGGGACAATAATAAAGGGTGTGAAAAGAAGAGATAAAGAAGTCTAAGACAAATTTACCCTACTTTTCAAATTTATTCATAATCAATTCCATGAGTAACTGTCCTCTCCACAATAATTTTTAGCAAGTTAATATATCCTGTGAATTAAAATATTGTGCATGTATATGAAAATTAGGTTTCTTAATAAGTCTTCTAGGTTGATCCAGTTTGGAGTCTGTTTTCAGACAAAAAAAAAAAAAAAAAGACTCCAGTTTTCTTAAGAACATTCTAAAAAGTAAGCAGACTATTTATTTGCTTCAGAAGAGTCAGCATCAGTGCAACCCCAAGGATTTATCTGGTAAGAATTCATGGAAATATTAACCATCAGTTGACATAGTTCCCACCACATTCCACCCTTCCTTAACTTTCTTGAGCTCAATTCCTTTGTAAGAGAGAGTCTGCTTGTCCCAATGTGGACCAAGTGTCTCCTATTGTGGTCAAAGAAGTGGGGTCATGTGTTGAAAGTCTATCAGAGAATGATAAGCAAATAAACTCCTGAAATTCACTACAAATAATTTAAATAGTACTTATTTAATAATAATAATAATAATAATAATAATAATAGTATTAATAGTCCTTTACAGAGTATTTCGTTCCTATGCTACAACCACTGGATAATACTATATCTCAGAGCAATTTCTAGTGCTTAAATCTCCAAATGGCTGCACTTCAGTCAGAAGCTCTTTCATAGATAACAATTGTATCAAAATAGAAGTAACACAGTCAGAGATTTCTGTTGTTAGCAAGCATAGAAACCACAATCAGGAAATCTTCATGTGTAGCATGTTAAAATAAGCGCTCTGGAAAGTGTATTTCCAGATGATCTTTCAGACTGACATACTGCTCTTTGGAGAAAAGATTCAACTTTCAATGTTAAGTAAGCGAAATTAAACTACTAAATAAATATATAAGGAAACATTGGTGGAAAGCACCAATAGCAAGATTTGATTCCCAAGAAACGTGAGCTATTCATATTCATATTCATCATTATAGTTAATATACAAACTCATTCTTCCCCTACAGTCAGTTGGAGATGACAGCCAAACATGCCTTTTTCAATGCAAAAGAGTACCACTGAAGTTGGTCTTCCACTATAAGATCTCCATGAATCCATTTTTACTCCAAAATGATGATGACTTGTCAGTAATTAAAAGTAAGAACTTCAAAATATGAAATTGAACCTCCACTTTAGTTATTAAACACATTTAAAACTTAATTATCCATAGCAACAATTTATAATCAGCTATTTGCATCTTTAACAAATTAAGGCAAGGTCTCTGCACCATTTATTTCAATGTACGTGCATACACTTAATTCTTATTGACTTATTTCTCACTTCTTGTAATTTACTTTCTTTTACATGGAAAAAAAATAGAATCTTGTACTCACAGCATAAGTCAGTTGGAAACCTGTTCAGGCAAGTGAAATAGTTTTAAAATGTACAATGCCCAGAAGCAGGGTTAAATAAGATTGGGCTTCGTGCTGGGAGATGTTAGTGTTATGACCGGAGGATTTCAGACTCCAGAGAAATACCCGGGTCCAATTTCTAGCTGGCTAAAGAGCAACATCAGCATTGATTGCAGCACTGGCCTCGAGCCTTCTGCCCTGCCTTGTGGCTAGAAATCAGGTCCTTGGTGGCAATGCCAGCTTTAAAAAGAAAGAAAGAAAAGAAATACAGAAATAATACAGAATGTTGATTTAATCTTTTGAACAACTAAAAACATATCAAAGATTTGAACATTTCTTTAGATGTGAAGCTTGAATAATTATTAGAGTCTGAAAATCTGTCCTAAAAATGGTAACTTAAGAACAGAATTCCTTATATGATTTCTAGTGCTCAATTCATTGTTGCTCTAAAATATCACCAGAGTAGCTACCTTCAAGTAACAGGCTTTTTGTTCTGTCTGATTAAAAAAAAAAAAAAATGTTAAGAAAACCAAACTGGTGGAGGTGGAAGAAGGTGTGAAGAAATTTTAAAACTCTGATAAGTTAAGGATAATTCTGTGTTTGAAATTTAACCTTGAGGTTATACATTCCTTAAGATTCAAAATAATTTCCTTTTACACACTGTCTTCTTCTCGCTCATCTTTTGGTCCTTCTACCATCGTCCACTAAATAAAACATCATTGTATAAAAGTATTGTTAGTTTCCCTTTTGCTCTTATGTTCTGAGGTAGTACAGGATTTTTCTCTTAACAACTGAGGAATGGGTAAAGCAAAGACAAAGACATTTTAGGCACTATAAATAAAGCAAATTAAGGTCATAGAGCTAAGCAGAGATGCTTGTGAAACACTTAGCAAAGACCCAAAATAACTGGGTCCAAGTTTCTAGTTCATGGCTTATCGTGAGTGTAACCTCAGACAACTCAGTTTTCATCTCTATTTCTCACTACTCTCACTTCCAGTACAAATGTAATCACAATGATTTCACAAGCTTTTACTTGCTTGAGGGGAGCTGAATTTTAAACTATCTCTAAATATTATGTAAAATTTGAGTGCTATAGAAATGAAAACTATAATTTGATTATAATAACTATAATCAAAACGAAGAAAACACTATGAATTAGGCTAGTCCCAAGTTAAGGCAAGTCAGAGATGAAATGATAAGCTATAATATTCATCATCAAATATGGTGAATGAGAGTGCACACATAGGAAGATGCTATTCTGAAGACTACTCATTCCTTCTTTTGTGATATCCTTCTGAATGTTGAATAAATAAGAGATATGGACACAGCCCAGCCTTCAAAGTTCTTATATTCTAATGGATTCACTCAATGGAAAACCTGACTACTACAAGACAGTTCAGTGATGCTATTGTAGATGCCTGGAAAGGCATAATAAGAACCCCAACGAGCAGTCTCACATCAAGTTTGAGATTACAGAGGCTCATCAGAGATAGGTGGAACAGACAAGCAAAATTAAGAGAGGGTGAGATTGCAGGTTAGAACCAAATACCTGCAAGTTTCAACATGACTGGAAACAAGAAAGGATGGGGAAAGCAGGGAAGCAGGTCTAGAAAGGTTAGCAGAAATCAAGTTGGATGGGTATGTTGTGTTACACTAAGACTTGGAGATTTTATTTTGGTAGTAATAGGGAGTGGTTAAAAAATTCTAATCAGGAGAATGACATAACAGATGTGTCTTTTTAAAAGATGTGAAATACTAAAGGAAGGCATGCTAAGTAAGATCTCAATGCAATCATCAAAGCAAACGGCATGAGAAATGCTTCAAGAAATGTAGAGTTTAGGACAGAGTAAAATGCAAAATTGGAGAGTATTATGAGAAGCATATAGATTGACAATGGATTCAGCATGGCAGAAGAGCAAGAGTAAAGACTCACGCGTGATTCCTAAAGAGCTTTTTTACCAACTTCATCAATGGTAGCACCCTTCACAGAGCTCAAAATGCAAGAGGAAGAATGGGGTTGTTGGTTGGGGTGGTATCCCTGATAGAGAGAGACAAGAGATGATGACAGTCAATTTGAACTACCTTCAATTTCTGGTAGACATCTGAACACAAATGCCTCTAAAGCAAGTATGGAGCTCAGAAGGATGATATGGATTCAAGATTGAAATTCAGAATAAATAAAAAATGGAAGAAGAAATTATGGTAACAGATATACTAACACAATAGTTAGAAGGGAAAGGGCTAGAAACATTAGACATAGTGAAGCATATAAGATTAGACAGAAGAAGATGTAAGACAAGATCTGAGAACATCTTAAAAGATCATATATTTATTGTATATTACTTTTTGTCAGTACAATAAAATTTATATTAACAGCTTTTAACTGAATTATAGAATCTTCAATAAAATTATACTATCATCAGCCAAAAGAATAATCCAAAATCCAATCTGATATTTAAAGGACGGCACTTAAAATTAGAATGATCTCTGATTCTACCGATATAATCTTGAACTAGTTTCTTAAACTTCCTGAGTTTTAAGTTGTCAATATTCAAAATAAGGAAATTCAATTAAACCATTTAAGTTACTTTTCAACTTCAAAAACCTATGATTCTATGATGCCATGCTCTACTTTAGCAGCAATTTGTAACACCTTGCCCCATGTATTAAATGATCTTTCAATGTTTCATTCATTCTTTAAGCAAATATTTATATTGAGCACCTGTTAAGTGCTAAGCATTCTTCGAAGCACATAGGACAAAACAATGAAGGAAATAGCTAAAATCCTTGCTCTCAAGAACTAGCGAAGATGAAAGCTAATAAAGAAATAAAATATATGCCAGGTGAGAAAAAAATGCCATGAAGATAAAAATAAAGCATGGTGAATGAAAGAGACCAGTTTTATATCCAACTTTCAGAATTGGCAGGAAAATCTTCCTGATAATAGCATATTTAAACAAAATTCTGATGTAAAGAAGAAAATGAGACATGATTTTGTGGAGAAAAGAAAAACAATTCCAAGCAAAAAGAAAATCATTGTTGTAGAGATATACTTGGCACTCCTCAGAGAGTCACAGGAGATTTGAAGAGGCTTGGGCAGGTGCAGAACGTAAAAGGTTGGAGAGTTTGGATAAGTGGTAGGAAGTCCGGAAACATGCAACCATGCAGAGGCAACTGAATGTCTAGAAACACATATATGAGAAATGTTATTTACTATATGATTGTTTACTCCCCACCCCAACTCATGTATTGAAGGTCTAACATACCTTGGGGCAGGGGGGTTAAATGAGGTCATGAGGGTAGGCCTGCTAGAATGGCATGAATGTCCTTACAAGGGGAAAAGATCCATCTCTCCTCTCTCTTCTCTCTTCTCTCTTCTCTCTTCTCTTCTCTTCTCTTCTCTCTCCTCTCTCCTCTCTCCTCTCTCCC